>OY759271.1:23555214-23595214 GCA_963662155.1 Lamellibrachia columna | reverse complement strand
TACGTGACCCCTGCTTCCAATTACTGGTAAAATCCCTGATAGATTACCTGCTCAACCACTGTCTGCTTAAGTGTTCTGACTAACTGTCTGTATTTCCTAACTATGGCAGTTGTATCCTCCCTTTCTGTGTTATTAGTCCCTACGTGTAGGAGGCCTACTAAAATAGATCCTCCCTTGCCCGGACCCATGATTTTTTCCACCCTCTCTGTGATAGCCTCTATTTTTTAACCTGGAAAGCAAACCACTACGTCGTCCCCCTTGTTTAGCGCCCTGTCAGTCTTCCCAACTATTGAGTCACCCACAAACATATTTTACATTGACATAAATCTAAACAGAATGACTAAACATTGGCGACATGTCCTTGTGTATGCAGACTGTTCGAGGTCGTGCCTGCCGCGAAGGGTCTCTTTAGCGGAGTCAACGTCGATGACATGCGCAGCCCTGAGTTCAGCGCTCAGACGGTTCGTGTGATGACAGGACTTGACATCTCTATCAACGCTCTCAACGACCAGGCTCTGCTCGAGTCTCTGACCGGCCATTTGTCGTCCCAGCATGCCGTGCGCCCCGGCGTCACCGCTGCTGGTTTCCAGGTAAGCTGCTTCTCCTTCGCCATCACGGCGCCTATACCATGTTAAAGGGAGTGTACAACGATTTCTATTGGCTAACTGGACAACTGTTTTACATGACTTTGCGACACTGACGATGTTAGTATTCACGACATATCGGTTGGTTAAAAACCGATACACATACAAAACGTATGACTGTCGCGATCATTCACGAATATATTAATATTTTCGAAAATAAAGAATTTGGGGATAAATAAAATACTAGTTTTACGACATAATATAGATATCGCTTTACGAAAATTAAAGACAGGCCAACAAATCTTCACATTTGAAGGTGAAATACAACGTTTTTCACCGAATTATTTATTGGTCCGCCAAATACTCGTTGTACACAAGTCCTGATGATACTTATACAACCGCAATAACGATTAAAACAGGAAGAACAACATTGATAATTTAGATGTACTTTGGGTTTGAAAAAATAGGGAAATGTGACGTTTAATAATACTAAATCCCCAACTAGATCCAGATCAGTAGACCAATAAAAGTCACCGTACTTCCCTTTAAGGAAAGAAAACTTGGATAAAATGGTTACATCACGGTAATTATCGCGCAAAAATGACAATGTTTGCAAATAAAGGTTGAACCTACATATCTTGGTTTGTTCGTGTCTATCGGTGTTACCCACTGTCGATTTATTATTGATGTTCAAACAATAATGATTCATCTGGGAAAACAATATTTTGTCTGCCTTGCAACGACGGTTCTCGGGTAAAAGTGGTATATATTTTGTAGAGTAAGATTACGAATAAATGTATATGTATTTTTTACGGATAAAAGTCGGCCAGTCTTAAACTATTCTTGGCTGTGCTCTGTGCTGTTCGCCTAGTATCAGTTCCTTTTACTCGATGATAACGGTAAAAGAAACGAGCATATTTCAAAATCCAGGATACAAAACGGCTGCTTTGCATATGCGAGTTAACGTGGAATAATTGTTTTACTTTCGTGGGTGATTTTAAGTCAGAGACGTATATTGGCGGCCGTGGAGAATATAATGACGCAAGATGTGTTGGTTTCAGGTGATGGAGGACGTGATCCTGGAGATCATGCCCCAGCTTATCGACAACTTCAACCCTGATGCGTGGACCAACTGTCTGAACGTCATCATCGAGAACATATCCGCCGGTCTGGCATAAGCAACCAAGAAAGGTCTGGTAACTGACCGTTCATCCGTCAACCGACTCAATGATAGCAAGTTTTGTAGCGCCAATGTAACCGATAAGAAAGCAACGGTATGACCACGTAGGCAAACGGTACTTTCGGCAATTGTTACACATTGTTCGCCGGGTCGAAAAGCAAATCATCATCAACATGACATTTGAGTGGCTCCGAACGTCATGTGGATATGATGGCCGCACGCAGTACTGCTGCGGTCAGAATGCCCGACTCGGCGATGCAATGTCCCAGGAAACTGGCGAACAAATACGTTGTAAGTACCCGTGTCACATCGAAGCACCCTCCTCGTGCGATCGTGACACGAGATCGCGCGGCCGTACCCTGCTCTCGACCTCGGCACCCCAAGGGCACAAGTCAAATTTGTACTGGCACATTTTGAAGAAACAAATAAAAAAAAATGTTCTATGATATATTTTAATTGTGTTCTTCTTCTAGGGTGTGTTGGGTGATTTCACGGGAAATGTTGCAACGTAATCTCACCAGAAAGAAGTATTTATGCGGAGAAACATGTTTATGAATACAAAGTACAGATAAATAGAAACTAGGAAATGTATGGGTGGACGTTTAAACGCTTTTATTTTTTATTATGTGTGACTCTACTAACAGCTGAAATGAGGTGAAGAACCATTTTGTTAAAATGCTCCCAAATGAAGCTACTACTAGTTGCTCGGGTACTGACGTGGGCTTCATGTGGTTACTGGTCGCGAACGCACACTATTACAGGTCACAAGCATGATAGAACTGGGAATATTAATTATAATAATGAACTTCAATAGCGCCTATATCCTCAGGAACCTGAGCTCAGAGGCGCAACAAAACATAATCATTAAGCATAATAACGTCACATTGTCGTGCGACACAGTGTCACCCGACAAATCGGGCAACTATTCGCTCGTGTGAACTGACCTTTACTCAAGTCAGCGACACGACGAAGCAACCCCGTATGTATAATTGGTTTTTCTTTCGCGCCGACAGTATGTATACATGTCAGTAAAAAAAATTACATTAATATCTTGTTCGCGGTTCCTCTTTCCATCTCGGAACCCACTGCTTTTGGGCGATTCGTTCTGTCATATTTAGCTCAATTAAGTATTTTTAATAACACTTTGCACGGCAATGTGGGTTGAAGTTGCCGTTTCCATAAACCTGTTGTTGGGAAACAATATGAAACCAACAGTAGAAGATTGTAAACGATTTTGTTAGTCGGTGAAATAATAGGACAAGGCGAGAGGACAAGGCGAGAAAACCTGTAAAATATTCCATCTGTACCAGTAAAACCGATACACAGTGCGTACACGTGTACAATTAAAGAACTATGCACATAGCATGTGTTTAGGGATTGTTTTATAGCTGAATAACAAACTATATTAAATTAAAACTGAACGACCTAGCGATGTTGTTGCAACACTCTGTTTATAAATAGACACATGCTATGATGGCCGAACCACGAATCACAGCATATCCATAAACGACGCTACTGCATCCACGTGCAATAATAACGTTGTAGACTCGCGTAGTTTCGACACACATAGTAGATCAACACGTGTGAACTAATGTCGACTTGAACAGTGTATTGGATTTCAATCAGGAAAATATGAAAGCACCATACACCCTAGGCATAGTCAAACGCCCCAATAGGGGCGTGGTTCCGCTAGGCCAACAACTAACTCTTCTCGGACATTTGGAACATTATTAAAATGCAATAAGCACAAACAATAAACACCTATTTCGTATATATAATCATTATTACACATATATCAATACTAAAGTTACTTGACAATAATCGTTCATACATTTAAAATTATAACGTTTTATGAACGAAAACCGTAATATCACATTGTAAGACATATGCCTCCCTTTTCTCATCTTCTTCGTCTTCCTTGTGCTCGCCAGGTCGAGTTTTATAACTGAAGTTGTACTCACTCGACCAATGAGTACACAGAGTACTACAGAAGTGTAGTCAACGCATTGTTCTCCAAGTTCGAAGTGATTTTAATCGTGTAAATCAGACGGCAACATACATAGTAACAATATAATCACGCACGATGACAACGAAAAGAACAGTGAAGATAGATATCACCGTAAACCGTAAAGAAAAGTAGTGAATGTAAACATCACTTAAAATATATATAGACTCTTAAATTCTAGAAGATTTGACAAGTAAATTCGGACCGGAAATGTTGAATTGTAAAGCTAAAGCAGGCATGGCCCGCCAGGGCCACCATTACTGAAAATGTGGATGCCTAAAATTCGGCATGACTACACACCTCAGTGTGAAATTAAAATAGTCCTGCCCGCCCTTTGGAAAAGCTCCTCCAAGGTATTTATACTCTCAGCTTACCAAATTCAGACGCCGTCACTAGAGGCGCTGTGATTGTTTAATACTAAATACGCTTTACCATTGATCAACTTGTTAAACCACCCACCGAAATCTGCTTTTCTGTTGCTAATCTAGGCTTAATATATCGATTAAACACCTCCTAATAACTTATTAACATTTGTTATTAAAAACTAATTAAATCAAACTGGCATATACTTTACATTGTGGCGTCGAGCGCGGGTTGAGTTAAGGAAATATTGCCAGCTAGTAAAAACGTAGTCCTAATGGAGTAGTTGGAGTATATTTCTTCCAATTCTTGACGTCACTGTGCAGGTGGTGGGTCACGGAATACACATGTGAAACGGTTAGTGCGTGTCAGTTTTAAATCTTAAGTTTTTTTAGTTAATTAGTTTAATTAGAACTGGTTTTAGTTCATAAAGTCCCGAATCCACGCTTACGTTTTCCACGGCCTCCGCCTCTATGTAAGATAGTAGAATGAGGCGGTGAACGAGTACATCCCTCGCTACTTCTCTGTGTGGATTACTGATCCGACGTGTCATGCATATCATTGACGGCCATCAGTGACGTTGCCGTTTCTAGTAGTTTGTTAAATGAAAACCGTGTCAACGCTGTAGTAATCTGCCAGTTGCACGCACAGCTGACGCGCCAGCAGCAGCCAGTCACACTCGCTGACAAACTTAACATGGACACGGGTATGGTAAGACCACATTTGATTTTCCCATAGGCCGCCATTATATAACGTTTCTTCGGAGTCCCGGAAAAGTTGTCCTGATTTTCTATAAAAAATTCACACCACATTTATCCTCCATTAACACACAAGCTGTGTGGATTTTTTTAAAAGAAAAATGACTACAAAGTAGCAAAGCTGATCCCTTCTGTCCAACCTGGTGACTGATTTTGAAATGTTGGTGCGTTCCACAGAATAGTCAGTGTAGTGATAGGTGAGCGGGCAGCGTCTGCTCGTTGTAAGCAAATGAAAGGTATAATTCAGTGGTACAGAAAACATCAACGTTTCTAACGTGTCCGGTGTGAAAGTGCTCGGAAAAAATTAACTCATCACGAGCAACACTCACTTTCCTAGTGACTCTATGTAATGACGGACGGACACTAAATATGGTCTACTGCTACCGCTACATGCATAAAGGTTGCAAGCAGCGGTAAAGCGTGTTAAATGACCCATATTTTATAATACGTACCCATTTTGTAATAAAATCAGACTCACAATTTTGCATTAAATGCCACGGTCTCGCGGCAAAGGCCTGAAATCTCACTAATATTTTTCATAATCTTTACTTTAGCAATGAAAATTATCAAACAAAATGTCCCCTTTAAAAAAAAAAATTTGATTCAATTTGTGTGCTGCACGCGAAGGCCTAAATACGTATGTATATGTATATGTATATGTATATGTACATGTACATGTACACGCACACGCAAACGCACACGCACACATTGAACAGTCCCAATGGCAATGACTGGATACATTTACGTATTTAGGCCTTCGCGTGCAGCACACAAATTGAATCTAATTTTTTTTTTTAAAGGGGACATTTTGTTTGATAATTTTCATTGCTAAAGTAAAGATTATGAAAATCAAGCCCGCGGCCCGCTAAGTTTAGAGAAGATAAACCTATAATCTTATAACAAAGACGAAAAACAAATAAACTGTAAAACAGACTTATTGTTTTATTAAATAAAAAGGTCCATAGTGTGCTGGATGAGTTCTAAAAATTCAGCACCACCAACTTCTTCAAACTTACGAATATCCTGAAGAAAAATAAAGAAAAACTTCTTAGTGTCATTACTATTAAATATGGTAACATTTGTTATATTTGGCCTTAATGTATTGGTTTATTGTTAGGGTAGGAGATTTGTTTATCTAACCCTGACTTAACCCATATGCAAGCCATAATCCCAATTTATATTGTTAATTGAATCAGCTCAACTAAGTTAACATAATTTAATATGATATTTCAATTAAATGTCACCCACTGGCACTGACACCCAATGGCATTTCCAGCAGGCCTGCAGTCACTAGCCTGAGACAGACAGGTTCAGACATGTGTGCATTAGTACAAGTGTGAATGAATTAGGACTGGGGAGAAATACCAATTACCAACTGGGTTGGGTACTGGGTAGTGGGCTAGTGGCCTGGTGTGCACTTGGCAGTGGGTAGGTCTTTCGGGTGGGCAATGTTTGGAGGGAAACCTAGACAATAGAATGTCCACTGGTAGGGTCAAAGGGTGATAAGTTGATGGTTAATCATGGCTTGATTGCCTCTGCAAATATTTCTAAAGTAAACATTTGGGGCTGGCTACTTATAGGCAAATGAACTTATGGGGTCATTAGATTCCATGCAAGGTCTCAATTTGCAACTATATAATACTAAAGAAATAATTTTAAGCATTCATTAAACGGAATTACAATTTATAATCAGTTTTTATTTAAAAAATAAAGTAATAATCGGTGTTTTGTATGAATATTTTTATTATGTCCAGGCCCAGCCCAGGCCCGGCCCGGCCCGCTCACACTAGGCCCAGGCCCGGCCCAAGCCCGATGTGTTTAACTTGTTTTCAGCCCAGGCCCGGCCCGGGCCCGCAGTATGTAGGCCCAGGCCCGGCCCGGCCCGCGAAATTATGTAGAGGCCCGGCCCGCGGGCTGCGGGCCGGGACGGGCTTGGACCAAAAGCCCGGCCCGCGCAGGGCACTAATATATATATATTCTCACTGGCACTGGATAGCCGTCACTACTAGTCGGATATATCGCCAATTATCGGTCCTTGTCCTTGGAAGTGTAACTGTCCCACAAGGCTAATTGCTTCGAAGACAAATGACGCAAACAGTTTTTTGGGACATATTTTGGTATTTCATAAGGACAATGATCGCTAGATGGGGGTTCTATCGCGCCACGTCGTCGTTGGTGACGTTCACTTTATCGGACGAAAATGTACCCAACTATTCGTAACAATTATCATAGGAAAGATACTGAACGAACCCGTTGTGTTTGTACGTTTAATGCATCTTACCGCACAGTGACACTTTTTAAACCACGCGGAGTATTTAGCTCGAATTTAAGTTTCGCGGCACCTAGCTGTTATCAGCGTTTGATTATCGTACATATTTCACTCAAAACAACTTTTCTAACAATTTGTTTGCATTGAATTGATGAAGTAACTGTTTGTGAATTGGTATATCGAAATCTTGCGCAAATCGTTTCTTCAGATTTTTTGGAAAACGGCATATTGTATTAAGTAACTCGAATTTTAAGCCGACCAGTATACAACTCCTGTCGTCGATGGCGTGGTTTGTGTTTACATGGCAACGAAGCACATGGAAAAGGCTGCTCCAGCTAATAGAATATGGAACAGTGTGCATCACTGACACTGAGTAGAGAGAGAGAGAGAGAGTTGAGACGCTGTTATATTTTGGGGAGTCGCATTCTTTACGCGAGACCAGTGACATAGGGTCAGGAAACAATAAAAACACATGATAAAATAGTGTGATATGTACACGTGAAATGTTTATTTAGAGCAACTACTTTCCTCCATTACACCCGCTAGATGGCGCCTCAACATGAAATGCGAAAGGTAGGAAACGGAAGGCGCCGTCTAGTGGGTCCACTAAACTCTACAAATAAGCGATCAATGAGTGGGTCTTGTTAGGTCAGAGTAATGATAACGTCAACAATATCCAAAACACGTTATTAAATTAAACATTAGCTACTACTTACTACTTAGTCCTCTTCATCACCACTGGCACATAGGGCAGAAACAAGGGTCCTAGCTCCACCTTTTTCTGTATGCAGCCTGGCCCCAGCTTAGGTGTATTTGTTGAGTTCTTCCACAGTTTTCCTCGATGTTTTTTTGGGCCGTCCTAGTTTTCTTTTTACCTTCAGGTGACAATTAACCTTTTGGCAATTAACCTTTATTGCACATTAATTTTAAGTAATTTTGAAACATAATTTAGTGTAAATTCCCATTAAAGGCCTTTATAATAAAACACACATTTCTTGACATGTTCATAATTGAAGCCATATTCATTCCATGTCGTTTCTATGTGATTATGCATACAATATTATTATTATGATACATTTTACTGGTATATACTTGTCTTTGTCACCGATACGGTTATTATTATATCCATGATTATTGGAGCAACACGAAATGTTAGCATATATACTTCAGTACATAACCATAAACTAGGATGGAAGACATTTGCATGTATAATGGTAATAATAATAATGGAAGTAGCTGGCTAGCAAATGTTATTTTGCCATCAAATTGTTATAAAACAACTCTTTTATTATATTATTTGATTATTATTATTATATATATTTTTTATTATTTATGCGTAGTTATTTATTTAGTTATTGATTAATCATTATTTCATATTAATACTTTATCCCATGTATGTGGCATAGAAACAACATGTTTAAAAAATTAACTAATTTCTGTAAATTTTCTGACACTGGGATTTTGGTGGGTTTCCCAGAGGATATAAAACTGCCATGTACATTATATTTGAATATATTATTACACATTGAAATACCTTAAAGTTCACATGCAGTTTGAAGAAAATAGTGTAAGTTATTTGTTTGCTACAAACTATGTAAAAACATGTTAATGAATGTATGTTCATCCACATTAGCCTTTGATATCATCTAGAAGAGTTTACAAATTTTTTTTTTAACTTAAATTCGGAAATTTGTCATACTGTTCTGTACTGTTGTTTATAGATGCCCAAAGATTAATCGTAGGATTATTCGGTTGTATGTCTTGCATGTGTGTGCTCTTGCTCTTATATTTTATGTATAATTGTGTGTGTGTGTGTGTGTGTGTGCGCGCGCGCGCACGCGTGTGTGTGTGTGTGTGTGTGTGTGTGTGTGTGTGTGTGTGTGTGTGTGTGTGTGTGTGTGTGTGTTTGTGAGCTTGCATGCATATGTGTATGGATTTTTGTCAGAAATAAACATATATTACCATTATTATTATTATTATATAAGTTGATATTTGAAGAAGCCAGGACATATGTGGTGTGTAAGACTATGGAATAGCTGGGAAAGTGGAGTGATAACAACCAGAATGAGGGTCAAAACCCAGAGGAAGAACTAGATGTGAGATCAAAGACAATGGAAGCCAGTAGACATGATGTTGAACTGGCACAGGGCCTGAGGAGATGGCAAGAAGAAGAATTATATATAAAAAGACAATGTATTATGGGGCAACCCTTAGCAAAAATCTATTGAATTCTATAGAAATTCTATAGAATTATGAATGTTATGTAAATCTACGTAAACCTTTAAATATATATAGAATTCTACAGAGTATAGTAGAATTTGTTATAGAAAACTATAGAATACTACAAATTCTATAGAAATAGTTTACACCTACTTCAATTTTCTATAGATTTGTGTAGAATGTTATAGAATTCTAAAGAATTCTACAGAGCATAGTAGAATACAGGGCTGTATTGTAAAACAAAATCTACAATACTATAGAATATTAAATAAAAAAATTCTGTAGAATATTTTCTGAATTCTACACAATTGTCTCTGCAAAAATAATATAGAATATAATATGGATTGTTTTGCTAAGGTAACATTGATTGAAAATACATACATACATGCACGCATACATGCAAGTGCACAAGCATAAACACATACATGCATGCGTGCTTGCATGCATGCATGCATGTGTGCATTGTCTACACATATATACACATAGCCTAGCATCTGCAGTCACATGAGCTGTTGACAGGGTGCAATAAATATAGGACTAATGTTCATATCTGCCTACATATATTAAATATATGTAGGTAGATATATTAAACATATACACAATCATAATATAGTGAAATTTTTCTGTTGTTTCTGCTAGAAATTAACCACAGTTTATTTGTAATTATCCTTTCAGCTTCCACACGTGGGGTGCATCGTTGCAGTTATCCTCCATTTAAAAGTCCTCCACCAGACCCGATCCTGTGCCAGTTCCTTAGCTCGCTTCCAGCTTATTTCATGCAGGTTCTGCTTAATCAGGGGCCAGCCGGGTCACCTTCAGGCGGCCCTTGGGTCTTTGCTCATCCATCTCTGCTTCGGCCAATGCTCTTCTTGCAGGGATGTCTTCTGACATGCGCAGCAGATGACCACACCATCAGAATCATCTCTCATAGATCTAGTCACTCCAGTCTGTGTGTTTCGTGATAGCTCTGAGGTCGTCATTGCTTATCTTGTCTGGCCACCTGATGTTAATTACCATTCTGAGCAATCGACGATGGAATGCATTCACTTGACCAGTGAGAGTTGACATCATAGTTCAGATTTCTGAGTTGTACAGAAAGATGCTCTGGACCAGTGCCTCAAAGATTCTGATCTTCAGGCACCGGTTGGTTTGATTACACCTCCAAACTTCTTTGAATGCACTCATTGCATCAAGCGCCAGCTTCTTTCTTTGTTTGACATCTTCTTCTGTATCAATCAGAGAACCCAGGATCTTGCAGCATTTCCATGAGACATCCTTGGATAGCCTGTCTATGATGTACTCCTCATCCTTGGATAGCCTGTCTATGATGTACTCCTCATCCTTGGATAGCCTGTCTATGATGTACTCCTCATCCTTGGATAGCCTGTCTATGATGTACTCCTCATCCTTGGATAGCCTGTCTATGATGTACTCCTCATCCTTGGATAGCCTGTCTATGATGTACTCCTCATCCTTGGATAGCCTGTCTATGATGTACTCCTCATCCTTGGTGACGTTGTTCTGGAGTTGACGTTGCTCTAGCAGGGGGATTGTGCATACTCTGATGTTTTTGATGACATATCTGCTCCCCATCACTGCCCACTCTGTGTCATCTGCATACTGCATTGGTGGTGGTGGTTCAGGAGACTTCATGTGGTAGTTGTGGTAATTCAATTCAGGTTGGTAACTGAAGGCTTTGGCTGGGTAGAGGATGAAGAGGACTGGACTTAGACAGTCCCCTGTGGCATGCCTGTGTTTGTTGTGAACTTCTCTCCAGTTTCCCTCCTACGTCTGACACACAACTGAACACCTTCCAGCAGTACCTTGATCATGTGTAGTTCATCAGGATCCATAATCATTCTCAAATCTTCTACCAGGGTATCTCTGTTTACGATATCAAAAACTTTTGATATATCCATTAACAGGATGTATTTTGTTCTGTTGACTGTTGTGATTACTCTATCTGCGAGGATTTTAAATGCAAATGCGCGCTCTGTGGTGCTCCTATTGTGTTGATATGCTGCCTGTGATGTTGGAGTGTTATGTATGATTTTGTCACCCACTCTGTTTATGAGACAAGTAGCCAATATTTTTCTGATGGCTGATAGTGAGATTATAGGTCTTTGCTTTACACATGGACGTTTCTTCTTATCAGGTGTTTGGAGTAGTATTAGGATTCCTAGACTAAGTTCAATAGGCGTGTCTCCTTCTGCTGCTGCCATGCTTAGGATATGAGCTATTTCTGTTGCTACGAACATAAGCCCATATTTTAGTTGGTTGTTCTGATCTTATTTCATCTATATCAGGGCTTTTATTATTTTTCAATTTGTTGATGGCACCAGTAATTTCTTCTGTGGTGAAAGGCTTTTTCATGGGAGTTGGTTTTACATCCAATAGCTCTTTGGCATTTTTTGTTGTTGAAGAAATCTTTTAAATACTTGGTGATTAATTTAACTTGTTCTTCCTCATTTGTTGTTACTCCATCTTCGGAGTCTACAAGCAGTGGCTTGTAATATATATATTAAATACGACCCCTTACCTTTCACTGGTTATCGTTTTGCAAGCAGCCGCGAAGGTTGTCTAATAATGGCGACTACGGTCGTTTTGCTTGTGTGTTCCAACGTTTTCTTTCAAGTAATACCTGTTATTAAAGGGACGACTCACTGGGTAGTTACGGAGGATGGACGGATTCAAGCACAGGTATGAGTGTTATAATGTGTACGGGTATCCATCATGTAGGATTGTAGTAATTTAACATTAAATTTGTAAACAACTGTCTAATCAGATAATCTCCGCTGGCACAGCTTGTGCGCCTAGCCCTAACCGAGGCCTTCAGGCTTCAGAAGTTCAGTCGTATTTTCGCATTTACCCGTTTAAATTGCCTTTATTTGGCTGATAAACTAAGGGGTACCACACATGTTTTACAGAATGGAAATCGATAATGTAAAAATAATCGGATGAAGTGTATCCCGCCGAACAATACTAACACATTTACAGTCAGTGTACAGCCTACAGGGTCAGGGCCCCTGACAGGGGTACTCATTTCCGTGTTTGTTACTTGATGGAGTGATGCCAGTCACAGTGATGAGTATTTCACTGACACTTAAATATCTTTGCACTAAATACTACAAGTTCAAATAAACACCTCAACAGACTCTGATCATATATATAACTCCTTGATTATACAAAGTCAGTGTATTACCTTTAACCCGGATGTCATATGTATTATTTTTCTAGCTAAAATCTCTAGATAAATTTATAACATGATATATATTAATATAATGTACTTGTCCACAAAATAAATTCTGTATGGATGATATTCATGTCTGTAGGGTAGGTATCCAACTGTCTAATTGTTATATCCTCCTTATCAGTCAATCCAGCTGTTGCTCACTAATTATATAGTTTCAACCTAACCATGAAAACAGTTGTCTTATTTTTAACCTTTAGAAATCAGAATCATGGAAGTGGAAACCTTTCTTTGCAACACTTCTGACAAATCTGCCATATCTGGCAATAAATTGTAAACAAGATCAATATAAAAGTTGAGTGGAAATTGCCCCACTCCAACTGTAGGTGTGAACGACACTATGTAGGGGTTACTGTGTGAAGTGAAGTGTAGGTATATTTACATTTTGGAACATTTCCACAGAGGATTGTTCAGCCTTCCTCCCTAGCTCCCAAAGCCTTGTTTTACATTTACTTGTCTTAATGGGTATTTATGTCACATTTTTGAAATAATAAATGAAGAATGCTTTGTGAATTTAAAACATCGAGTTATTGGTCAATAAGACATACGTACTTGATGGTATGTGCCATGTAAACATTGACTGGTTCACGCAAGCTAGTCAAGTACTTGTTGATATAAACAGATCTGTGTCATAGTTCTTGCTTGATTCAGCAGTCACTGGTGCTCCTCTAGCTTGCGTGGGCTGCAGAGTAAACATTTTGCAAATTAAGTGAGGAAAAAATCAAGATCTGTGGTTCAATATATCTTTGTAAACAGATGTATGTCATTGGTAACATAGTTCAACGTGACATAACAATGAACAGTTGGCAAGGAAAGACACAAATTGGTCACTTTAGAATGTACAGTGAATGCATTCACGATATACATGGTTTTGGGGCTATAAATCTATAAGAGTTACTAACACATAACCATTTGCAACTACAATTAAGAATATTACACCAGTGGCAGTGGCATGGTAGAGCAGCAGTTAGAATGCTGTGCTCTCAATTGAGAGAACCTGGGTTCGAATCCTCTTGAAAATTTGGCAATTTCGTCCACCCCACGTTGCCACAGTTCACCCGGCTGTATAAATGAGTACCTGGCTACAGACAGACGTGGATATATGAATGAATAGTGTTCACATAGTAATTGCAGCGTGGCGTTGGAATGAACAGGTTTTCCAAGGGGTGAAGTGCTTTGAACAGTCCCAAGGACTGAATAAAGCATTGTATAAGAACATAAAATATAATAAATAAATAGATATAACATAAAATCACAATTGTACACAATAGAATGCTGTTGCCCATCTAGACCAACAGTATTTATACAATTGCACACACATTTTATAATATCATTTTCAGTGTCATACTGTAGTCAACATGCATGCATAAGCATGCCCTAGTTAGTGTACGCTCCTCTTTAATCAGAACGATCCATAATTAATTGTAATTTGACTAACTTCTGTTGAACAACTGAACAGTTAGCACCACTTTTCAGTTGTTCTATACACTAGTCACCAAATGACATCACTAGTGTTAAACAGTTACCTTATTGTCTAGAGAAAAAAATGTTGGTGTACGCTTGCTTATAAGAGCAGATTCCTTGACATTTTTCCATGGTTCAATTTTTTTTCAAGCATACTGACTATGCTTGTTAGGTCAAATATGGTTTATACAGTAATACATGTTTTCTGAAACCATAGATAGTCCTGCGCAAAAGGGTATCAAAGGTATTAATGGAATTGTTAGCAAACATATTACTGGCACTGCCCCATTTGTTGTATAAAAAAATCTGCCTAGATGCATGTTGTTGTAGGGAACTTGGAAGTGCTTTTACTTGATATATTCTGGCCAGTTATAGATGGCAGAATGGTTGCTGCAGTAACATGAGATAAGAGCAACTGTTGGTTGAATGGCAGTCATAACAGCCACTCGCTGTCTGCAAAACATCCATTGTTTAGAGCATTCACTGCTGGTGCAAACATAAATTATTTATTATGGCGCTGCATCAGTGAACAGTGTCATCATTAACAATTCATAAGAGCTCTCTAATGGCAATGACAGCATCCTGATGTTGATAACCATCTGGTATTTCGTTGCCTGGCTGATGGTTGGCCTTTGCAGTCAGTGAGCCTTCACAAGAGACTGTAGAGATCCTGTTTGAGGGTGTGAATGGGTAGGAGAGCTACTCACAGTCATACTATTCTGCATGTGGCAGCCAGAGACCTGTACTGTTTGTGGATGGAACATTTTCTAAGTTGTGTAAAACCTTTGTGTAGCTGTATACTAGTGAATAATGTTCAAATGATGTGACTGGGAGAATATGTCTGTTTTGGACAAGTATCCACCTGCCCATTACCAGACAGGGCTGTACACTTTATTATCTGTAAGCAAGACTTGAAACGGCTTCAGAAGTTCAGCCTGTTTTTGACATCAGACTGTTGTAAACATTAGTGCAACTTGACCAGGTGTTCATTATGTGCCAACTTTTACTAACATTTTAAGACAATCCACTCATTTTAGTTATATAAATAAAAACGTAGTAAAACTTTCCTTTTAAAATTATAAGTATTTCAGTATTTGAGCTTATGTCTGGGACATACAGTTATCTATACCAGAGATGAAAAATTTTAAATGTTGGAAGGTAATATACAGTTGGACAGGAAGGAAGAGTTGACTGTCATGCCTCACTGAACAGAACTGTGTGCAGTGACGCGTGACCATGTTGTTGTGTTTCAGCTTGACTCGGTGTTCAACCTACAGCGGCCCTATGACCTGGTGGCACTACTGAAGCAGGAGGACCGAGCCCACATGCTTGAGAATCTCAAACAGGAGCTCCTTGCCAAGAAGGACCAGATCGACAGCAGCGAAGACAAAAACACAGGTGGCTGCAGCAAAATGAGACTATTTGTGTTCAGATCATCGATAAATGTTTCATCCTATAATACTTTTAAGCATTCAAATGATTTTCTTTACATTACTTTTGTTGTTATTCCTCATAGTTCTTTTTAAAGGAATGAGGCCTACTAGTTCTTGTACTGCTGCACGGGTTCAGCTGTTGTCCTTTTCCACAACTCTCTATTGGCAGCCTTCTCCCTCTACTTGTCATCCTTCTCCCTCTACTTGTCATCCTTCTCCCTCTACTTGTCATCCTTCTCCCTCTACTTGTCATCCTTCTCCCTCTACTTGTCATCCTTCTCCCTCTACTTGTCATCCTTCTCCCTCTACTTGTCATCCTTCTCCCTCTACTTGTCATCATCCACTGTCTCTTTCACATCCCTCTTAATACAGTCTTCCCATCTTAATTATGGTCTCTCCCTTTTCCTGCAACCTCGCTGTTTTATCGCCTCTGCTTCCGTTGGTAGTCAGCTAGCCTCCATCCCTACCAAGTGATCTGCCCATATCATCCCACTTCATACTATATTCTTTCCTTTAAGCTCAGCTACATCCCAATCTATTCCCCCCAAGTCATTCAACCTCCTTCAATCCACCCTCTTTTATCTGATAAGAGTGGGCTACACATAGATAAGAAAATTGTTGTACTCTCAATAAGCCAATGGCTTCCTTGTCCACTTGCCACCTGGAACTTGTTGTTTGGGATGGCAAACTTGTTAAATCTTGTTAAAAATCTTTACTCCTGTAATCCATCTTACCCAGTTGTTCTCGCAAACTTGCAGTGTATGTTATTGCTGTGTCAGTGCCCCTGTCTCAAGACCACAGAGGCAAGCTACGTTCTTGCACCAACTAACCATGACCCAGTGCAGTCACCTACTTATTTATCTCCAAACAGTCTTTACATTCTACAAGTACAGACTTACAAATGAAATCTAATCAGCTATCTGCAACCAAAGATTACATTGTTGAGTCCTTTACAAACAACAGCACACTGTCAGTATTGTAGTCAAACACTATATATAAAACGAATAAAACAGCCAAATACTTCATGGTTATGCTCTGGGTGTTAGTATATAAATTCTGTGCTCGTGATGTTTAATATGATGATAATTCATTCTAATGTATTCCTACCTGAGGGTCACTATCTCTGTGAACTGTGAGTTCAGTAGTTTAACTAGTTTATGAGGTATAGCCATCTTAAGGAAAAGGTTGATGGATTGCTTTTATTCGTGAATGTTGCCTGTTAACTGTTAAAAGTGTTAAGCTTCACCAACACATAATTTATGCAGAGATGTTGCGTGCTAGTTAGTCAAGATGAGATGTCCTTTCAATACAGATCCACCCAACCATAAAGCTATTTATTGTAGAAGATGTCAGGTTGATTTATATGTTTGTATAATTGGGGTAGTATAAGTGGTACATAAAACACATATAAATTTAAAGCCTGTAAAACTCTGATGGTATGGTGTGACCTAACCTACTTTTGTAAAAACAACTTGGAATCCATGACATTTACAATTTCACAGGGCAATCACAGCCTTGAAAGCTAACAGTGCAGTCATTGTAGACCTGTGATAAGTCAGTTGCCTGACAAATATTTGATATATGTTCTCTCAGTTTATGAAGTCATACCTAATGCCATCAAGTGTTGAGTTTATGAAGTCCAGACATGGGGCGGAAGTACTTGGTACTCTTGTACTCGAGTACATTTTTGAAATACTCGTACTTGTACTCATAGAAATTGTGGTCATATACTCGTACTCGTGTTCAATGTACTCAGATTTTATGAGTACATTATGAGTACATCTGAGTACTTTTTCAATATGATGTGAAAATTATTTGATGGTAGTAAATTGTATTACCTGCATATGAATCAAATTAACTAAAATGTATATGTTCTTGCATGCATCTCAGCTGAGTTATATATGCTTTCTAATACAGGATCATTAAAAACACTTTTATTGTGTCAATTCTATAGCAATAACTATGATATTAATTGTAATGTAAAAGCCTCTGATTCGTAATAATTATTATTGTTACATTTAGTAGATGGGGTTTAATTTTTACTTGGTATTGATGAGTTTTCACAAATTCCCACTGTGGATCACTTTTCTGCATATTGAATGCACTGAAGTCACAAAGGCTTCCCTTCAAGAGGCAGCATCTTTTTATTATTTTCCCAGTCAGAAACCCCTAGTTCATATCCATAGTTGTACTAGTTACCAGTCCAGGTCATAATCCTTGTGTTTATTTAATTAAGCCAGGAAGTCCAGTAGGCCCATAATGAAAGGGTCATTCATCAGTTAGCCATAAAATGTCTTTGCTAGCTAAGTACTGCTAGCTAAGTACTGCTAGCTAAGTACTGCTAGCTAAGTACTGCTAGCTAAGTAGTGCTAGCTAAGTACTGCTAGCTAAGTAGTGCTAGCTAAGTACTGCTAGCTAAGTACTGCTAGCTAAGTACTGCTAGCTAAGTAGTGCTAGCTAAGTACTGCTAGCTGAGTCTTCTTCTGAAGAAGTTTGGTGACTCAGGTCAGACCGCCTGCACCAGTATTGTTTGGTGCCAATTTGTAGTGGTTAAAGTACAAAGGGAGTATTAAGCCCTGGACATTGGCAGGTGCTAATCCATCCTCTAATGCCATCACATGTTGAGTTTATGAAGTCATACCTAATGCCATCAAATGTTGAGTTTATGAAGTCATACCTAATGCCATCAAGTGTCGTAAATAAAATAATGCATAGCTTAGCATTAAAATAGTCTCATTACCATAGTTTGGCATTAAAATAGTCTCATTACCATAGTTTGGCATTAAAATAGTCTCATTGCCATAACTTGGCATTAAAATAGTCTCATTGCCATAACTTGGCATTAAAATAGTCTCATTACCATAGTTTGGCATTAAAATAGTCTCATTACCATAGTTTGGCATTAAAATAGTCTCATTGTCATAGTTTGGTATTAAAATAGTCTCATTGCCATAACTTGGCATTAAAATAATCTCATTGCCATAACTTGGCATTAAAATAGTCTCATTGCCATAGTTTGGTATTAAAATAGTCTCATTACCATAGTTTGGCATTAAAATAGTCTCATTACCATAGTTTGGCATTAACATAGTCTCATTGCCATAGTTTGGTATTAAAATAGTCTCATTACCATAGTTTGGCATTAAAATAGTCTCATTACCATAGTTTGGCATTAAAATAGTCTCATTACCATAGTTTGGCATTAAAATAGTCTCATTGCCATAACTTGGCATTAAAATAGTCTCATTACCATAGCTTGGCATTAAAATAGTCTCATTACCATAGCTTGGCAATAAAATAGTCTCATAACCAGGAAACCATTTGTAAATTTAATGATTAAAAATAATAATTTCCCAAGCTAGTAGAAAATATAATCGGATCCTAAATGCCTGTGACATTGGAAGAATATTACTTAATAATACTGCCCTGGTTTTTTTGCACAATCCTGCTAGATCCTAGAAAAGGTGATGAATTCCTCATGCCAGTAAAATATGGAACAACACTCATGTGTGTTGCAGCTCTCGAGCAACATTTCTACCGGACAGACCCTGACTGTCAGGCAGCTCGTATCCCTCTACCTGAGTTTGATTTGTACATCAGCACTGTGCTGCCTCTGGAGAACAAAGGCATTTTGTGAGTACTGACAATCTTATCATTATGTTCATCTTCAACCTGCACTTTGAAAACTAATATGCTTTAAAGTATTGTCAGCTTTGGGGGCTTTGTAAACATTTTTTATAGGATTGACCCCACCCTCCCATATTGAAAAAAAATTATTATTAAATTATTGGATTTTTTATTACAAAGCCCCCAAGTTCATTCATATTTAGGTAATTTTTTATTATTCCATTTACTGCAGTGAAACTGAACTATTCTTTTCATACGTAATGTTGGCGGTTGTGTGAAACACTGACTGCCCGGTGGGTTATGACAGGCCTGAGGACTACATAGACACCAAGTCTTCACCAACCACCGCACCATCCATCCCAGACTGCACCAACATCATTCAGCTTGACTTCAGCTTCCATGCATTTGAACATCTCCTGGTGAGTAACTGTCTCAGCCAGTATTGCGCAAACTTGATTTACAACAGAAACTAGTATTACCCAGTTAGAAGGTGAGCCCTCCCATCTGCACAAAGGATGAGAGCATTTACACGGAAGAAACATGTATTCTCAATGTTAGGGAATCTAGCCTTCCCGGATAGAGCAAGGAAAAAGTCAAGGAACTTTAATGTTTTGTCGGAAGTGAAGTACATGTCAGAAGTGAAGTACATGTCAGAATGAGTACATGTCAGAAGTGAAGTACATGTCAGAAGTGAAGTACATGTCAGAATGAAGTACATGTTGGAAGTGAAGTACTTGTCGGAAGTGAAGTACATGTCACAAGTGAAGTACACATCAGAAGTGAAGTACATGTCACAAGTGAAATACGCATCGGAAGTGAAGTACATGTCACAAGTGAAGTACACATCGAAAGTGAAGTACTTGTCACAAGTGAAGTAAACATTGGAAGTGAAGTACATGTCACAAGTGATGTCGGAATTGAAGTACATTCTCGTGGCTGTGGAAATCTTCTGGAAATTATTTTTGTGCCTAAGCACCAAAATTTTTTGTGCAAAATGCCATTTAAAGTTTTTATGCTTTAATTTAAATTGTGGGAGTGCTGGCCATTGTAAAAACATATTTATTTGTTGTCATTTTGGTCAGGGGAAATTGCATTTTGGTTAAGGAAAAGTCAGTGAATTTTTAAGTTAGTTTCCAGTATGAACCCTTTTGATGGTTGTGTGTTTCTAGGGGGTGCAGGACCGGTGGAACCTGTCCTTCTGATGGTTGTGTGTTTCTAGGGGGTGCAGGACAGGTGGAACCTGTCCTTTTGATAGCTGTGTGTTTCTAGGGGGTTCATGACAGGTGGAACCTGTCCTTTTGATGGTTGTGTGTTTCTAGGGGGTGCAGGACAGGTGGAACCTGTCCTTCTGATAGCTGTGTGTTTCTATGGGGTGCAGGACAGGTGGAACCTGTCCTTCTGATAGCTGTGTGTTTCTAGGGGTTTCATGACCGGTGGAACCTGTCCTTCTGATAGCTGTGTGTTTCTAGGGGGTGCAGGACCGGTGGAACCTGTCCTTTTGATGGTTGTGTGTTTCTAGGGGTGCAGGATAGGTGGAACCTGTCCTTTTGATAGCTGTGTGTTTCTAGGGGGTTCATGACAGGTGGAACCTGTCCTTCTGATAGCTGTGTGTTTCTAGGGGGTTCATGACCGGTGGAACCTGTCCTTCTGATAGCTGTGTGTTTCTAGGGGGTGCAGGACTGGTGGAACCTGTCCTTCTGATAGCTGTGTGTTTCTAGGGGGTGCAGGACTGGTGGAACCTGTCCTTCTGATAGCTGTGTGTTTCTAGGGGGTGCAGGACTGGTGGAACCTGTCCTTCTGATAGCTGTGTGTTTCTAGGGGGTGCAGGACCGGTGGAATCTGTCCTTCTGATAGCTGTGTGTTTCTAGGGGGTTCAGGACCGGTGGAACCTGTCCGGTACGCCTGAGAAAGGACTGAAGAATGCCATCACTCAACAGACCAGTGTGGATGACTACGGTCATCTCGTACATGATGCCCTCTATCAGGTTAGTAGTCGTTGTTCTACTCCAAGTCGTCTTAGTTATGGTATATGACAGTGTTGTTGGAGCAGTATACTGGACTATCACATGTCTCTGTCATTCAGGAAAATATATGATATATATATATATATATATATAATGTTGGCACCTAGTTTGTGACCAATGTTTGTATGCATAACATAGCTGTCATAACTAATTATTAATAAGTAGTTTTTAGGAAGATGAAAATAATGCATTGTATTTCTGATGTCATGGAAACATTATTAATTAGTAATAAGTGTCGTTTGTCAGAAAATGAAACCACTGCGGTGTCTTGGAGGCTTTATTACTTAATGATTAGTGGAACTGTTCAATGGAAAATGGCCCAGTGCATTTGAGATATTACAGCACGCAATACAGCAAATGAGAGGTGTGTGTATCCTGAAGATAGAAATCTTATTTATTTTGGTTAACATTGTTTTCTCGTATTATGTTTGAAATAAAGTCATGAAATAGTGATAGAATAAATTGTGTTATAACAATGCCAGTGACACATCAATAACATGGCTGTAGCAATATTGCAGTATATTGAACATTTTGGTACATTGACATATAATAATTTGTTAGATTTGACAGACTTCGTCCCTGTTCTCTGTGTCATTAACAAGCTGCATATCACTGTGAAGTACGTGTACTTTCAGAACAAGACATCGTGGGTGCTGTACAACATGGCTGCCTTCTACTGGAGGATAAAGGGTGATCCATATCACGTGATAGAGTGTGCACGCCGCGCCCTTCACTTCTCACCCAAGTATGTTCACATGAACCCATGACCTTGTTCAATGCACAGCGACAATGGAAATAATAGAAAATCACTACATTGTTTCCACTAATATTCAAGGTTGCCAGCATTTGATGAAAATTAAAGAATTATATTTCCTTGAAATTTGAATTTACAGGGCTATGAGCTTCAATGTGGGGTAGGTTTTTTAGGTTCAGTGTGACTTTTGTCTGGAAATCATCTTATGTAAGAATGTCAAATAACATTCATATGCATTTGTAGGGATATTTAACTCAAAATTGCATATAGTAAGCAATGCAGAATATTCAGCATCCTTGAAAGCACAGAACATTGTTAAATAATAATGAGAAACATTCTTTTGCACCTAAATCCTTGGAAGCTCGCTCTCACAGGCACATAAAAACAAAAGGGTTAAGTAAATCCTTGGCAGCCACACCCAGAGGCACATCAAAACAAAATGGTTAAATAAATCCTTGGAAGCCCGCACTCACAGGCACATCAAAACAAAAGGGTTAAGTAAATCCTTGGAAGCCCGCACTCATAGGCAAATCAAAACAAAAGGGTTAAGTAAATCCTTGGAAGCCACACCCAGAGGCACCTAAAAACAAAAGGGTTCAGTAATCTCGAAATCAACAGGGAGCTAAGGCTGGTAAACAGTATGGTGGGTGAATATGCTAGGGAGCTAAGGAGGGTGAACAGTATGGTGGATGAATATGCTAGGGAGCTAAGGAGGGTGAACAGTATGGTGGATGAATATGCTAGGGAGCTAAGGCTGGTGAACAGTATGGTGGGTGAATATGCTAGGGAGCTAAGGCTGGTAAACAGTATGGTGGATGAATACGCTAGGGAGCTAAGGAGGGTGAACAGTATGGTGGATGAATACGCTAGGGAGCTAAGGCTGGTAAACAGTATGGTGGATGAATACGCTAGGGAGCTAAGGCTGGTAAACAGTATGGTGGATGAATATGCTAGGGAGCTAAGGCTGGTGAACAGTATGGTGGATGAATACGCTAGGGAGCTAAGGCTGGTAAACAGTATGGTGGATGAATACGCTAGGGAGCTAAGGCTGGTAAACAGTATGGTGGATGAATATGCTAGGGAGCTAAGGCTGGTGAACAGTATGGTGGATGAATATGCTAGGGAGCTAAGGCTGGTAAACAGTATGGTGGATGAATATGCTAGGGAGCTAAGGCTGGTGAACCGTATGGTGGATGAATATGCTAGGGAGCTAAGGCTGGTAAACAGTATGGTGGATGAATATGCTAGGGAGCTAAGGCTGGTAAACAATATGGTGGATGAATACGCTAGGGAGCTAAGGCTGGTAAACAGTATGGTGGATGAATATGCTAGGGAGCTAAGGCTGGTGAACAGTATGGTGGATGAATACGCTAGGGAGCTAAGGCTGGTAAACAGTATGGTGGATGAATATGCTAGGGAGCTAAGGCTGGTGAACAGTATGGTGGATGAATACGCTAGGGAGCTAAGGCTGGTAAACAGTATGGTGGATGAATACGCTAGGGAGCTAAGGCTGGTAAACAGTATGGTGGATGAATACGCTAGGGAGCTAAGGCTGGTAAACAGTATGGTGGATGAATATGCTATGGAGCTAAGGCTGGTGAACAGTATGGTGGATGAATACGCTAGGGAGCTAAGGCTGGAAAACTGTATGGTGGATGAATACGCTAGGGAGCTAAGGCTGGTGAACAGTATGGTGGATGAATACGCTAGGGAGCTAAGGAGGGTGAACAGTATGGTGGATGAATACGCTAGGGAGCTAAGGCTGGTAAACAGTATGGTGGATGAATACGCTAGGGAGCTAAGGAGGGTGAACAGTATGGTGGATGAATACGCTAGGGAGCTAAGGCTGGTAAACAGTATGGTGGATGAATACGCTAGGGAGCTAAGGAGGGTGAACAGTATGGTGGATGAATACGCTAGGGAGCTAAGGCTGGTAAACAGTATGGTGGATGAATACGCTAGGGAGCTAAGGAGGGTGAACAGTATGGTGGATGAATATGCTAGGGAGCTAAGGAGGGTAAACAGTATGGTGGATGAATACGCTAGGGAGCTAAGGAGGGTGAACAGTATGGTGGATGAATACGCTAGGGAGCTAAGGAGGGTGAACAGTATGGTGGATGAATACCCTAGGGAGCTAAGGAGGGTGAACAGTATGGTGGATGAATACGCTAGGGAGCTAAGGAGGGTGAACAGTATGGTGGGTGAATACGCTAGGGAGCTAAGGCTGGTAAACAGTATGGTGGATGAATACGCTAGGGAGCTAAGGAGGGTGAACAGTATGGTGGGTGAATACGCTAGGGAGCTAAGGAGGGTGAACAGTATGGTGGGTGAATACGCTAGGGAGCTAAGGAGGGTGAACAGTATGGTGGGTGAATACGCTAGGGAGCTAAGGAGGGTAAAAAGTATGGTGGATGAATACGCTAGGGAGCTAAGGAGGGTAAACAGTATGGTGGGTGAATACGCTAGGGAGCTAAGGAGGGTGAATAGTATGGTGGATGAATACGCTAGGGAGCTAAGGAGGGTAAACAGTATGGTGGGTGAATACGCTAGGGAGCTAAGGAGGGTGAACAGTATGGTGGGTGAATACGCTAGGGAGCTAAGGAGGGTGAACAGTATGGTGGATGAATAAGCTAGGGAGCTAAGGAGGGTGAACAGTATGGTGGGTGAATACGCTAGGGAGCTAAGGAGGGTAAACAGTATGGTGGGTGAATATGCTAGGGAGCTAAGGAGGGTGAACAGTATGGTGGGTGAATACGCTAAGGAGCTAAGGAGGGTGAACAGTATGGTGGATGAATACGCTAGGGAGCTAAGGAGGGTGAATAGTATGGTGGATGAATACCCTAGGGAGCTAAGGAGGGTGAACAGTATGGTGGATGAATACGCTAGGGAGCTAAGGAGGGTGAACAGTATGGTGGGTGAATACGCTAGGGAGCTAAGGAGGGTGAACAGTATGGTGGATGAATAAGCTAGGGAGCTAAGGAGGGTGTACAGTATGGTGGATGAATATGTTAGGGAGCTAAGGAGGGTAAACACAATTAAAAGGATGAATCTTCAGATGGTAATTTGACACAGTGACATAGTGACATGATGTGTCTTGTGTGTCGGCAGGTGGCAGAAGGACGTTGCACTGGTCAGTTTGGCGAATGTATTGCATCGGTCGCATTACTCGAATGAGGCAGCCATTGTTATGCACGCGGCACTCGATGTGTCGCATGACCTCAACGTCAACCACTTCACGCTCGGAAACATCTATGCAGTAAGTAGCGGGTCATCACTCTCTCAACGTCGCTCGTTGTGCACGTTTGTCCATTCTATGTTATCTGTCACTTTACAAATCTTGTCTATAGATGAAACGAGTCACCTACTGCCATTTTGAAACTTGGGCAATTTTGTTCACCCCAAATTCCTGCAGTTCACTCATCTGTATAAAGGAGTACCAGGATAAACAGTGACTGATAAGATTCCAGTGATGCAGTTATGAGAACAAACAGCTTTTGTACAGCAATTGCAGCTTGGCTGGATGCTAATTCAAAAGATGTTGTCTGAGTGAACAAAGTGTGACGTGGAGCACAGCTCTGAGCTGTAAACATTGGAGATGTTCTGGTGGAAGTTTAACACTTTACTTTGTTGTGTGTAACTGTCCAAAGCTTTGTTGTGTGTAACCGTCCAAAGCTTTGTTGTGTGTAACTGTCCAAAGCTTTGTTGTGTGTAACCGTCCAAAGCTTTGTTGTGTGTAACCGTCCAAAGCTTTGTTGTGTGTAACCGTCCAAAGCTTTGTTGTGTATAACCATCCAAAGCTTTGTTGTGTGTAACCATCCAAAGCTTGGTTGTGTGTAACTATCCAAAACTTTGTTGTTGTGTGTAACCGTCCAAAGCTTTGTTGTGTGTAACCATCCAAAGCTTTGTTGTGTGTAACCATCCAAAGCTTTGTTGTGTGTAACCATCCAAAGCTTGGTTGTGTGTAACTATCCAAAAATTTGTTGTGTGTAACCGTCCAAAGCTTGGTTGTGTGTAACCATCCAAAACTGTGCTGTGAGTAACCTTCCAAAGCTTTGTTGTGTATAACCATCCAAAGCTTTGTTGTGTGTAACCACCCATAGCTTGGTTGTGTGTAGCCGTCCAAAGATTGGTTGTGTATAGCCATGGAAAACTTGGTTGTGTTGTCTGTACACTCGTGGTGTTTGCAGGTATTGGCTCAGTACAACAAGTCTGTGATATGTTTTGAGAACACCCTCAAGATCCAGCCTGACTTCAAGGCTGCCACGGACCGCAGGCATGCAGTACTGTGTCATGCCAAGCTTGAGGCGGCACTTGAAGTCCAACACAGGTACCACGCGTCACTGCTGCTAGTTCTAGTTCTTTTTTGAAAAAACTACTTTTAGCCAAATAAAATACTTTTACGATAATACAATCCACGACTTTACGCCGACAGTTGATATATTCGTCACTAAACCTGATAATTCGCAACGATCTCACAGTTGGTTCTTCTAATCTGGTCACGACATTTTGTAACATTATCGGTGTGTCTCCCAGGAGGCGCTGTTTTACGATGTACTGTACAAAGGCCCATATATGGATTGTTGACGAAGATTACAGAACTTGGAACAGTCGTAGAAAACACGTAGCATTGTGAACAATTGTACATAACTAAGAACTATTGTAGGTCCCTGCAGCGCACCCTGGAGGAGTTGCGTCACTACCAGCGTAAACACAAATACTGGCAGCTACAGCAGGAGAAGTTGATCACGGAGCAGGCGTCAGGGGACGTCAAGCTGCAGCAGTTGCTGGCCTACGAGTCTCACAGGAGCCGCCAGAAGCGAGCCGGGCGTAGTGAGTCAGACACAGATAGACAGCTTCAACTCGGAAAGTTCTTTCTCAAGGACCTCCTTGAATACAGATGATCTCTCAGAGATATTTGAGCTTTTTAAAGTAGTCCAACTCTATATACTATACTATAACATAAGGCTAATAATGAAAGTTGCCATTTTCCGCTTTCACCCGCACCAGCTAAGTGTTCCCCAACCTTGCCTTACTGTTCCCCGTTGCTGTTCTCCGGTTTCTACTGCACCAGCTTAGTGTTCCCAACGTTGTCTTACGGTTCCCGTCGCCATTCTCCGCTTTAGATTAGTGAACCCCAACCATGCCTTACGGTTCGCCATTGCCATTCTCCGCTTGCTTCCGCACCAGATTAGTGATCCCCAACCTTGCCTTACGGTTCCCCATTGCCATTCTCCGCTTGCTTCCGCACCAGATTAGTGATCCCCAACCTTGCCTTACGGTTCCCCATTGCCATTCTCCGCTTGCTTCCGCACCAGATTAGTGATCCCCAACCTTGCCTTACGGTTCCCCATTGCCATTCTCCGCTTGCTTCCGCACCAGATTAGTGATCCCCAACCTTGCCTTACGGTTCCCCATTGCCATTCTCCGCTTGCTTCCGCACCAGATTAGTGATCCCCAACCTTGCCTTACGGTTCCCCATTGCCATTCTCCGCTTTCTTCCGCACCAGATTAGTGATCCCCAACCTTGCCTTACGGTTCCCCATTGCCATTCTCCGCTTGCTTCCGCACCAGATTAGTGATCCCCAACCTTGCCTTACGGTTCCCCATTGCCATTCTCCGCTGTGCATGTTAGATCAAGACTACTGGCAGAGTAGCACAAATAATCATGCTCAACGGCTGGCGGAGTAGCACAAATAATCATACTTCACGACTGGCAGAGTAGCACAAATAATCATACTCAACGGTTGGCGGAGTAGCACAAATAATCATACTCAACGGCTGGCGGAGTACCACAAATAATCATACTCAAATGACTGGCAGAGTAGCACAAATAATCATACTCAATGGCTGGTGGAGTAGCACAAATAATCATACTCAACGGCTGGTGGAGTAGCACAAATAATCATAGTCAACGGCTGGCGGAGTAGCACAAATAATCATACTTCACGACTGGCAGAGTAGCACAAATAATCGTACTCAACGGCTGGCGTAGTAGCACAAATAATCATACTCAATGACTGGCAGAGTAGCACAAATAATCATACTTCACGACTGGCAGAGTAGCACAAATAATCATACTCAACGGCGGGCAGAGTAGCACAAATAATCATACTCAACGGCTGGTAGAGTAGCACAAATAATTATACTTCACGACTGGCAGAGTAGCACAAATAATCATACTCAACGGCTGGCGGAGTAGCGCAAATAATCATACTCAACGGCTGGCGGAGTAGCACAAATAATCATACTCAAATGACTGGCAGAGTAGCGCAAATAATCATACTCAATGGCTGGTGGAGTAGCACAAATAATCATACTCAACGGCTGGCGGAGTAGCACAAATAATCATACTTCACGATTGGCAGAGTAGCACAAATAATCATACTCAACGGCTGGCGGAGTAGCACAAATAATCATACTCAACGACTGGCAGAGAAGCACAAATAATCATACTTCACGACTGGCAGAGTAGCACAAATAATCATACTCAACGGCTGGCGGAGTAGCACAAATAATCATACTCAACGGCTGGCAGAGTAGCACAAATAATCATACTCAAATGACTGGCAGAGTAGCACAAATAATCATACTCAATGGCTGGCAGAGTAGCACAAATAATCATACTCAACGACTGGCAGAGTAGCACAAATAATCATACTCAACAGCTGGCGGAGTAGCACAAATAATCATACTCAACGACTGGCAGAGTAGCACAAATAATCATATTCAATGGCTGGTAGAGTAGCACAAATAATCAAAATCAAATGACTTGCGGAGTAGCACAAATAATCATACTCAATGGCTGGCAGAGTAGCACAAATAATCATACTCAATGGCTGGCGGAGTAGCACAAATAATCATACTCAAACAACTGGCAGAGTAGCACAAATAATCGGACAAGGCTATACTCGTTCCATTCACATGCTATTCACATTACAACGGTGCTATTTATTATAATATCGCACTGTTACGCACATGTGCTGAAGAATTAATCCAAGTAGCACGCCAATTGCTCTTGATAATTTTATTGTTGCTTCAGAATGTTGTATTGGGCTCGCAAGCTCACTCAATACAACATTCTGAACTAACTCATGCATGAAGCCCAGTATTGTTCAATAAGTGTATATTATTAAACCGTCTACGCATATTACTTAAACTATTTATGCACTACAAATTTGTATATCGATGAACCTGATTCGCGTTGGGCTAAATGAATTGGGGGGGAGATTTAGCCCTCTCTGTTTGCTGAGGGGGGAGTTTTAACCCCCGCCCTGTGTTTGCTGATGGGGGAGTTTTAACCCCTTTCCTGTGTTTGCTGAGGTGGGAGTTTTAACCCCCGCCCTGTGTTTGCTGAGGAGGGATGTTTAACCCCTGCCCTGTATTTGCTGATGGGGGAGTTTTAACCCCTGCCCTGTGTTTGCAGCGGGTGAGCACTGTTACATGCAGAACAAGCATGGCCGCGACGTCCTCGACTGCTCGTGGAGGAAGCCTGTGTCTGCCATTGACGACGACTTCATGTCCAGCTGGCAGCCCAAGAAAAATGTAAGTGTCATCCCTAGATAAAGATTTGTGAGCAGTGTACTGGTCCACTACTGGTTGGTACAGCCACCACCGGCTCCCAGTGTCATTCTGTCCACTACTGGTTGGAACAGCCACCACCGTCTCCCAGTGTCATTCTGTCCCCTACTGGTTGGTACAGCCACCACCGGCTCCCAGTGTCATTCTGTCCCCTACTGGTTGGTACAGCCACCACCGTCTCCCAGTGTCATTCTGTCCACTACTGGTTGGTGCAGCCACCACCGTCTCCCAGTGTCATTCTGTCCCCTACTGGTTGGTACAGCCACCACCGTCTCCCAGTGTCATTATGTCCCCTACTGGTTGGTACAGCCACCACCGTCTCCCAGTGTCATTCTGTCCCCTACTGGTTGGTACAGCCACCACCGTCTCCCAGTGTCATTCTGTCCCCTACTGGTTGGTACAGCCACCACCGTCTCCCAGTGTCATTCTGTCCCCTACTGGTTGGTACAGCCACCACCGTCTCCCAGTGTCATTCTGTCCCCTACTGGTTGGTACAGCCACCACCGTCTCCCAGTGTCATTCTGTCCCCTACTGGTTGGTGCAGCCACCACCGTCTCCCAGTGTCATTCTGTCCACTACTGGTTGGTGCAGCCACCACCGTCTCCCAGTGTAATTCTGTCCCCTACTGGTTGGTACAGCCACCACCGTCTCCCAGTGTCATTCTGTCCCCTACTGGTTGGTACAGCCACCACCGTCTCCCAGTGTCATTCTGTCCCCTACTGGTTGGTACAGCCACCACCGTCTCCCAGTGTCATTCTGTCCCCTACTGGTTGGTACAGCCACCACAGTCTCCCAGTGTCATTCTGTCCCCTACTGGTTGGTACAGCCACCACCGTCTCCCAGTGTCATTCTGTCCCCTACTGGTTGGTACAGCCACCACCGTCTCCCAGTGTCATTCTGTCCCCTACTGGTTGGTACAGCCACCACCGTCTCCCCGTGTCATTCTGTCCCCTACTGGTTGGTACAGCCACCACCGTCTCCCAGTGTCATTCTGTCCCCTACTGGTTGGTACAGCCACCACCGTCTCCCAGTGTCATTCTGTCCCCTACTGGTTGGTACAGCCACCACCGTCTCCCAGTGTCATTCTGTCCACTACTGGTTGGTACAGCCACCACCGTCTCCCAGTGTCATTCTGCCCACTACTGGTTGGTACAGCCACCACCGTCTCCCAGTGTCATTCTGTCCCCTACTGGTTGGTACAGCCACCACCGTCTCCCAGTGTCATTCTGTCCACTACTGGTTGGTACAGCCACCACCGTCTCCCAGTGTCATTCTGTCCACTACTGGTTGGTACAGCCACCACCGTCTCCCAGTGTCATTCTGTCCACTACTGGTTGGTACAGCCACCACCATCTCCCAGTGTCATTCTGTCCCCTACTGGTTGGTACAGCCACCACCGTCTCCCAGTGTCATTCTGTCCACTACTGGTTGGTACAGCCACCACCGTCTCCCAGTGTCATTCTGTCCCCTACTGGTTGGTACAGCCACCACCGTCTCCCAGTGTCATTCTGTCCCCTACTGGTTGGTACAGCCACCACCGTCTCCCAGTGTCATTCTGTCCACTACTGGTTGGTACAGCCACCACCGTCTCCCAGTGTCATTCTGTCCACTACTGGTTGGTACAGCCACCACCGTCTCCCAGTGTCATTCTGTCCCCTACTGGTTGGTACAGCCACCACCGTCTCCCAGTGTCATTCTGTCCACTACTGGTTGGTACAGCCACCACCGTCTCCCAGTGTCATTCTGTCCACTACTGGTTGGTACAGCCACCACCGTCTCCCAGTGTCATTCTGTCCACTACTGGTTGGTACAGCCACCACCGTCTCCCAGTGTCATTCTGTCCCCTACTGGTTGGTACAGCCACCACCGTCTCCCAGTGTCATTCTGTCCACTACTGGTTGGTACAGCCACCACCGTCTCCCAGTGTCATTCTGTCCCCTACTGGTTGGTACAGCCACCACCGTCTCCCAGTGTCATTCTGTCCCCTACTGGTTGGTACAGCCACCACCGTCTCCCAGTGTCATTCTGTCCACTACTGGTTGGAACAGTCACCACCGTCTCCCAGTGTCATTCTGTCCACTACTGGTTGGTGCAGCCACCACCGTCTCCCAGTGTCATTCTGTCCACTACTGGTTGGTACAGCCACCACCGTCTCCCAGTGTCATTCTGTCCACTACTGGTTGCCACCACCGCCTCCCAGTGTCATTCTGTCCACTACTGGTTGGTACAGCCACCACCGTCTCCCAGTGTCATTCTGTCCACTACTGGTTGGTACAGCCACCACCGCCTCCCAGTGTCATTCTGTCCACTACTGGTTGGTGCAGCCACCACCGTCTCCCAGTGTCATTCTGTCCACTACTGGTTGGTACAGCCACCACCGTCTCCCACTGTTATTCTGTCCACTACTGGTTGGTACAGCCACCACTGTCTCCCAGTGTCATTCTGTCCACTACTGGTTGGTACAGCCACCACCGTCTCCCAGTGTCATTCTGTCCACTACTTGTTGGTGCAGCCACCACCGTCTCCCAGTGTCATTCTGTCCACTACTGGTTGGTACAGCCACTGCCGTCTCCCAGTGTCATTCTGTCCACTACTGGTTGGTGCAGCCACCACCGCCTCCCAGTGTCATTCTGTCCCCTACTGGTTGGTACAGCCACCACCGTCTCCCAGTGTCATTCTGTCCACTACTGGTTGGTACAGCCACCACCGTCTCCCAGTGTCATTCTGTCCACTACTGGTTGGTACAGCCACCACCGCCTCCCAGTGTCATTCTGTCCACTACTGGTTGGTGCAGCCACCACCGTCTCACAGTGTCATTCTGTCCACTACTGGTTGGTATGACAACCACCGTCTCCCAGTGTCATTCTGTCCAATACTGGTTGGTACAGCTACCAACATCATGGACTCTCAATCAAATATGTAACCTCTCATGGACTCTCTCTCAATTAAATGTGTAACCTCTCATGGACTCTCTCTCAATCAAATGTGTAACCTCTCATGGACTCTCTCTCAACGAAACGTGTAACCTCTCATGGACTCTCTCTGAATGAAACGTGTAACCTCTCATGGACTCGCTCTCAATGAAATGTGTAACCTCTCATGGACTCTCTCTGAATGAAACGTGTAACCTCTCATGGACTCTCTCAATCAAATGTGTAACCTCTCATGGACTCTCAATCATATGTGCAACCTCTCATGGACTCTCTCTCAATCAAACGTGTAACCTCTCATGGACTCTCTCTCAATCAAATGTGTAACCTCTCATGGACTGTCTCTCAATCAAATGTGTAGCCTCTCATGGACTCTCTTTCAATCAGATGTGTAACCTCTCATGGACTCTCTCTCAATCAAACGTGTAACCTCTCATGGACTCTCAACAAAATGTGTAACCTCTCATGGACTCCCTCTCAATGAAATGTGTAACCTCTCATGGACTCTGTCTCTCAATGAAATGTGTAACCTCTCATGGAATCTCAATGAAATGTGTAACCTCTCATGGACTCTCTCTCAATGAAATGTGTAACCTCTCATGGACTCTCTTTCAATCAGATGTGTAACCTCTCATGGACTGTCTCTCAATGAATTGTGTAACCTCTCATGGACTCTCTTTCAATCAGATGTGTAATCTCTCATGGACTGTCTCTCAATCAAATGTGTAATCTCTCATGGACTGTCTCTCAATCAAATGTGTAATCTCTCATGGACTGTCTCTCAATCAAATGTGTAATCTCTCATGGACTCAATCAAATGTGTAATCTCTCATGGACTGTCTCTCAATGAGATGTGTAATCTCTCATGAACTGTCTCTCAATCAAATGTGTAACCTCTCATGGACTCAATCAAATGTGTAATCTCTCATGGACTTTCTCTCAATCAGACGTGTAACCTCTCATGGACTCAATCAAATGTGTAATCTCCCATGGACTGTCTCTCAATCAAATGTGTAATCTCTCACGGACTCTCTCTCAACCAGTCATGGCAGAAGTGTACATGATGCAGCTCAGCCAATTCTGCCAACTACATTGCATGATTGAATCAATATATAATGTATCAATAGAAGATAAGTTAGAAAACTGAACATGTTGATCTGTGGTGTTATTTTAGCAGTGTATGTTTGTCTTATATAAGAATACAAATCAAAATAGAAGAGATTATGAGTTTTAGCCACAGAGTGCTGCACAAGAACCCTACTTTGGTTTGTTCGCAGATCAACAAGCCCCTTCCAACGGTTGCTGTGGATGGTCAGCCTGTCGACTACACACGCCCCGTTCGCAGTGCCCTCTACCAGCAGCTCAGTCCGGCCACCCCGCAGGTGAGTAACTGAATCAGCCCCATGGAAGTGTTGTTGCACAAACTCCTTAAAAACGGCGTGTTATCTATCTGGAGGGCAGTATTTAAAATATTGTTTAGAAACCTGTCAATAAATATAGTTACTATTTTGTTAACACAATCACACTGCCTCACATTACAGAGGACCTTGTATTGGTCTGTGATCCTCGGGACAACACAACCACACTTCCTCATATTACAGAGGACCTTATATTGGTCTGTGGTTCTTGGGACAACACAACCACACTGACTCATTACAGAGGACCTTGTATTGGTCTTTGGTCCTCGGGACAACACAACCACGCTGCCTCATTACAGAGGACCTTGTATTGGTCTGTGGTCCTCGGGACAACACAACCACGCTGCCTCATATTAAAAGGACCTCAGGATCATAGACAGTTCAGGCCGTTGCATTGATACTGCTGTCCTTTTCAACATTGATTCAAATTTAACCAGTAGTAGGAGTATTGATATATATGCTGCTCATGAGCATAGATCTGGCAACACTAATGGCTGTTTACCCAGGATTATTGATGTTTTTTTCACTCAGAATCATTAATATCTGTTCACTTAGTATCATTGGTGTCTGTTCACTTAGTATCATTGATGTTTTTCACTCAGGATCATTAATATCTGTTCACTTAGTATAATTGGTGTTTGTTCACTAAGGATCATTAATATCTGTTCAGTTAGTATCATTGGTGTTTTTTCACTCAAGATCATTAATATCTGTTCACTTAATATCATTGATGTTTTTCACTCAGGATCATTAATATCTGTTCACTTAATGTAATTGGTTTTTGTTCACTCAGCATTTTTAATATCTATTCACTTAGTATAATTGGTGTTTGTTCACTCAGCATCTTTAATATCTGTTCACTTAGTATAATTGGTGTGTGTTCACTCAGGATCATTAATATCTGTTCACTCAGCATCAATGATGTTTTTCCACTCAGGATCATTAATATCTGTTCACTTAGTATCATTGATGTTTTTCACTCAGGATCATTAATATCTGTTCACTTGGTAGCATTGATGCTTGTTCGTTTAAGATCATTAATGTATGTTCACTTAGTATCATTGGTGTTTGTTCACTCAGGATCATTAATATCTGTTCACTTGGTATCATTTGTGTTTGTTCACTCAGGATCATTAATGTTTATTCCCTCAGGATCTTTAATAAATATTTGTTCAATTGGGCTCATTGATATGCGCATTCAAGATCATTGATATATTATGCGCATTCAGGATCATTGATATAGGCACATTAGGGATCATTGGAGTTTGTTCAGGAGCTGGGGAAGTTGTCGTACAAGGAGAAAGGCTGGCCCCAGAAGGACGAATGTGACACACATGTACAAAAGTTCCCGACATGGAATGAATTCCCAACTACCTACCTGCAACCAGAAAACAAAGGCTTTGAGTAAGTAATGTTTACTTATTGCTATATCATCTTCTCTATAGTCCAAATCTATAGAGTATAGACCGAGAATTAGTGTTGTTACATTAAAATATTTGTTAATTCAATCAATGTTAGCATTGCACCAACATCAAACAATACTGACACATGACAGTATCGCACAAATTTAATTTGTTTGAATACCAAAATGTAACAACTCTAACACTCATAAACGTTACATTTTGTCTAAATCAAGTTTGCTTCAAATTTATCCAGGTTTATTTTATCCAAGCACACATGAACATTTTGTTGAATATATTTGATTACCCACAATGTGCTTTTAATTAGTTTTCCTTTAAATTAAGTCTGAAGACAATTTTCTGTTTTAAAATGTGTGGCTTTAAGACAGACAATAAAGTATTTTGATTTGATTTGTTTTTAATTAAATCAGTCAAATTAATTGTATTAGTTTTAACACAGTTTTATATGTATTTTCTATGTGTACATTATTTTTTATTTCATGCATGTTATGCAAAGCGCATTAAGCCTTCAATTAAACTGCTCTTTATAAAATATTAATAATTATTATTTATTATTATATACTGGACATGTCCACTTGCAGGGTACGTGCCCTGCTAGCTGAGGCTCAGGGCAGGAAGAAGGGTGATGAGCACCCTTTGCCCTGGTACCCCCCAGTCTGTGTCACCCTGGCTGGGATCCCTGAGGGACCGCGCTCCTATGACCACATCCCATCTATGAAGGAGCGCACCAAGATCCCCTTGAGACTGATTGACCACAGCATGAGACAGGTGAACACTGCAGCAGGCTGTCTTGTCTGCACATTGCCACATACTAAATAAATAATGATAGTTTAACAACCAACATTCACGAATAAAAGCAACCTTTTTCTTAAATAAAGTCAACATCATTAAAATGCTGCAGGTGTTATTCGGGGAATGTCAGTTTGTTTCAGGTGAAGTTATCCATATACATTGCCATCAGACACATGGATGTTGCTATGACATTGTACATCAGCAGAAGGAATAGGGCATATTTATATATGTAATAATATATAATATATATATATGTATATAAAATACTTCTGTTGCGCTAAAGTGCTCGGGAGACCCATGCTCGGCAACACACCAAAACAAAAAGAATTAAGCAGTTCATGTAGATAAGTAGTTCCGATTGTAAACAGTTGGATTGGTACGCTGGGGAGCTATGGAGGATAAACAAGTTTAAACAGGTGGGTTTTCAGTATCAGAAATGTTGCTATATTTCCTACAGACTTAACACTACTTATTCTTGTGTATGTTGGTCTGTTATGGAGGTGTGCTATGTTGTGGACGTGGAATAATTGGAGATGTGCTATGTTGTGGATGTGGAGTAATTGGAAGTGTGCTATGTTGTGGACGTGGAATAATTGGAGATGTGCTATGTTGTGGATGTGGAGTAATTGGAAGTGTGCTATATTGTGAACGTGGAGTAAATGGAGGTGTGCTATGTTGTGGATGTGGAGTAAATGGAGGTGTGCTATGTTGTGGATGTGGAGTAAATGGAGGTGTGCTATATTGTGGACATAGAGTAAATGGAGGTGTGCTATGTTGTGGATGTACAGTAAATAGAATTGTGCTATGTTTGGTGACGTGGAGTAAATGGAGGTATGCTATGTTGTGGATGTGGAGTAAATGGAGGTGTGCTATGTTGTGGATGTGGAGTAAATGGAGGTGTGCTATGTTGTGGACGTAGAGTAAATGGAGGTGTGCTATGTTGTGGATGTACAGTAAATGGAGGTGTGCTATGTTATGGATGTGGAGTAAATGGAAGTATGCTATGTTGTAGACATGAAGTAAATGGAGGTGTGCTATGTTGTGGATGTATTGTAATTGGAGGTGTGCTGTGTTGTGGACGTATAGTAAGTATAGGTGTGCTATGTTGTGGATGTATTGTAATTGGAGGTGTGCTGTGTTGTGGATGTGGAGTAAATGGAGGTGTGCTATGTTATGGATGTGGAGTAAATGGAGGTGTGCTATGTTGTAGACGTGAAGTAAATGGAGGTGTGCTATGTTGTGGATGTGGAGTATTTGGAGGTATGCTGTGTTGTGGATGTATAGTAAGTAGAGGTGTGATATGTTGCAGACGCTTCTGGACATGGTGGAGAAGAAAGATATTACGGAGGAGGAAGTGGGACAACGCATCCTTACAGCACTCAAACAGGTAGAGGCTTCTAGTAGCATTTCTATGTCTAGTTTATTTTCTGTGGCAGTCAAAAATGTTGAATAAACATACAGCAGTTCCTTTACATGTGTTTGTTAAAAATATGCTTGCATATATATGTATGTATGACAGGCGTACACATGCACATATGCATGTATGGATTGTATGCACACGTTTTATATTCAACCTACCTTATATTATTTATATTTTAGTAACCTTTCATATGGCTCATGATTATGTTGACATGCCAGTCGGAATTATTTTTAAAAGACATTATATTTAATACTGTCTATAATATTACAAGTATTGTTTTATTTTAAAGGGAAACAAAAGTCATGGTTTTGGGCCTATGCACCTATACAAGTTAGTAAGATATAACCATTTGCAATTACGATTAAGAATATCATGCCAGTAGTTTACTAGGAAAACCTTGTTGAACAGAGAGCATCTTAATTTCATGGGTTGCGCCATACTGTTAGATAACCCTACATCATGAGAGTCATAGTCTGGCAATATTCGCTCACCAAATAAAAATATATTTATATACCCATATTCCTATACTTGCCGATAGGATATGGCCATGCTGTTTGTGTCCAACTTATGTAACATAATGTTGGCCTTTGTTTACTAAACTAGTCCTCTTTCTGGCAAAATAACACGTTTGTTTGAGACTTTGCGTTGGTTCTGTGTATGCCAGCTTCACTTAATAAGTCAAATGTAGTCTAGGTTACCCTGATTTCATAGAACTACACATGCGCTTATCGGTTGTGCTGGAGAAATGACTGAAATCTCCAACTTTTAGAACACATTGTAAATAAATCACTAGTGTGATATTCTTGATTTTAACTGCAAATGTTAGTATTTATTTTCTCTTTTAGTTGCACAGCTACAAAACCATGACATGACTTTTTTCGGCTTAATCAGATTCTCTGTAAAGCACTGTAAATTGTACTGGGTACGGCATTATACAACAAAAAAATATTATTTATTACTTCAGAAAATTGGTCCCAGTTGGATCCTGTACAACCTGGCTGGGTTGTACTGGCGCATCCTCGGCAACAACTACCATGGCATCGAGTGTATCCGCCGCTCCCTCTACTTTGCCCCAGACTGCTACAAGGATGTCCCCCTTGTGAACCTCGCAAACATCCTGTACAAGTGGGGGCGTGTAGATGACGCCATCACCGTCATGAGAGACGCCATATCAGTCAACCCACTCGAGGTGGGCTACATGCTATGTAACTATGTAAAACAAACAAGTACCTAGCTTCAGTAACAACTTTATATCTGTGGCTGTTGTATGGTAAAACGCTTGGCGATAGTCTGAATTAGTGATGATGGTTTCACGTATAAAATTATTTTTTAAATGTACAGTCACTATAAAACAAAATTAAGTCTAGTCTGGCCCACGCTGGAATATTTTTGCCCTGCATGGTCGACCTCACTCTGCAAAGTGATTTGGAACGAGTGCAAAGACGTGCTATGAACATTTTATACCCAGATACGCCCTACATCGAGGCACTAGCACATTTGCAGCTAGTTACTCTGAAAGAGAGACGTGCACAGTTATGTGAACACTTTTTAAAACAAATCGAACAACCACAGCATAAATTGCATAAACACCCACCAAATGCAAGAGTTGCAGCATATAACATGCGATGTTGTACATGCTATCCCTTACACACTACCCCTTACCCAGTGTTGTACACCCTACCCCTTACCAAGTGTTGTACATGCTACCCCTTACCCAATGTTGTAGACACTACCCCTTACCCAGTGTTGTACACACTACCCCTTACCCAAAGTTGTACACGCTACCCCTTACCCAATGTTGTAGACACTACCCCTTACCCAGTGTTGTACATGCTACCCCTTACCCAAAGTTGTACACACTACCCCTTACCCAAAGTTGTACACGCTACCCCTTACCCAATGTTGTAGACACTACCCCTTACCCAGTGTTGTACATGCTACCCCTTTCCAATGTTGTACACACTACCCCTTACCCAAAGTTGTACACGCTACCCCTTACCCAATGTTGTAGACACTACCCCTTACTCAATGTTGTACACACTACCCCTTACCCAGTGTTGTACACACTACCCCTTACCCAATGTTGTGCATGCTACCCCTTACCCAATGTTGTACACACTACCCCTTACCCAATGTTGTACACACTACCCCTTACCCAGTGTTGTACACACTACCCCTTACCCAATGTTGTGCATGCTACCCCTTACCCAATGTTGTACACACTACCCCTTACCCAATGTTGTGCATGCTACCCCTTACCCAATGTTGTACATGCTATCCCTTACCCAATGTTGTACACACTACCCCTTACCCAATGTTGTACATGCTACCCCTTTCCAATGTTGTACACACTACCCGTTACCCAATGTTGTACATACTACCCCTTACCCAATGTTGTACACGCTACCCCTTTCCAATGTTGTACACACTACCCGTTACCCAATGTTGTACATACTACCCCTTACCCAATGTTGTACACGCTACCCCTTTCCAATGTTGTACACACTACCCGT
>OY759271.1:23402714-23552714 GCA_963662155.1 Lamellibrachia columna | reverse complement strand
GTGGTTGAGACCCCGTCTCAGGTGTGTAAGACGTGCAAGCAGATCTGTGCGATCACTCCCATCAAGGCCGGCAGCTGCGGCAACAGCGCCAAGTCTGACACTGTGTCTGGGATACACAGTGAGTCACTCTCTCATGCAATGAGCCTTTTGTTTTTTGCTGACTGGAGTTATTTATGTAGGATCCTGAATCACATGTTGAAGCGAATCAATGTACTTAGTGATGAATACATGCTCGGTGCTTAATAATAAACAGATTGTTACAGTTCTCTAGGAAATTAATGATCTGTTATTTTAGTAAACGCAACTTTGGTGATGTAATGACATGTTGGCAGAGTAATCTGATGAAAAATAACAGCACTTTTTCCTGACATCAGTAGTCCAGAAATGTTTCATTCTGGAATGCATTTCTACAAATGGAATTGTTTTGAAGGACCAGAATTAACTTTGAAGTGGATGTTGACAATGATGTTATGATTGCAGAGAAGGGTGACAAGCAGCCGGCGGTGGTGGTGGGGGACCAGTGTGAGGGGGCGAACACCTTCAGCCCCCTCTCAGACACTGTCGGACCTAACCCCCTGTGTGAGTACGAGCATCCTTGTAACAATGACAGACTCAGTTACACCAACGCAGTGCACACAGCATCCTTGTAACAATGACGGACCCAGTTACACCAACACAGTGCACGCAGCATCCTTGTAACAGTGACGGACCCAGTTACACCAGCACAGTGCACGCAGCATCCTTGTAACAGTGACGGACCCAGTTACACCAACACAGTACACACAGCATCCTTATAACAATGACGGACCCAGTTACACCAGCACAGTGCACGCAGCATCCTTGTAACAGTGACAGACCCAGTTACACCAACGCAGTGCTCGCAGCATCCTTGTAACAGTGATGGACCCAGTTAAAACAACGCAGTGCACGCATCATCCTTGTAACAATGACGGACCCAGTTACACCAATGCAGTGCACGCAGCATCCTTGTAACAATGACGGACCCAGTTACACCAATGCAGTACACGCGGCATCCTTGTAACAATGACGGACTCAGTTACACCAACGCAGTGCACACAGCATCCTTGTAACAATGACGGACCCAGTTACACCAACACGGTGCACGCAGCATCCTTGTAACAATGACGAACCCAGTTACACCAACACAGTGCACACAGCATCCTTATAACAATGACAGACCCAGTTACACCAGCACAGTGCACGCAACATCCTTGTAACAATGACGGACCCAGTTACAGCAACGCAGTGCTCACAGCATCCTTGTAACAATGACAGACCCAGTTACACCAATGCAGTGCACGCAGCATCCTTGTAACAATGACGGACCCAGTTACACCAATGCAGTGCACACAGCAACCGTGTAACAACGGCGGACCCAGTTACACCAATGCAGTGCACACAGCAACCTTGTAACAATGACAGAACAAGTTACACCAGCACAGTGCACACAGCATCCTTGTAGCAATGACAGAACAAGTTACATCAACACAGTGCACACAGCATCCTTGTAACAATGATGGAACAAGTTACATCAACACAGTGCACACAGCATCCTTGTAACAATGATGGAACAAGTTACATCAACGCAGTGCACACGGCATCCTTGTAGCAATGACAGAACAAGTTACATCAACGCAGTGCACACAGCAGCCTTGTAACAATGACAGAACAAGTTACATCAACACAGTGCACACAGCATCCTTGTAACAATGATGGAACAAGTTACATCAACGCAGTGCACACGGCATCCTTGTAGCAATGACAGAACAAGTTACACCAGCACAGTGCACACAGCAGCCTTGTAACAATGACAGAACAAGTTACATCAACACAGTGCACATGGCATCATTGCAGCAATGACATACCCAGTTACACCAACACAGTGCACACAGCATCCTTGTAACAATGACAGAACAAGTTACATCAACACAGTGCACATAGCATCCTTGTAACAATGACAGACCCAGTTACATCAATGCAGTGCGCATAGCATCCTTGTAACAATGACAGACCCAGTTACATCAGTACAATGCACACAGTCAGTAATAGATACACTAATTCTATTTTGTTTGAACTGTTCCCATAAGTAATTCAGTCAACCCTGACTACTGGTACTAGTACTCTGGTGTTATTTGTGAAATCTGAAATACATGTCATAGAGTCAATACAATTTTCAAAGATTTTTAAGGTACAAAATCTAATAGTTTCTTTAATATAAAGTAATGTATGTCTCTGTGTGTTTGTCCCCTTATATCTCCATCAGTTTCACATGTATGGGGCTAAAATTTTAATGAACCACAATTAAAAAATACAATTTAATTGTTATCTCTTTATATATCGACCTTGCTGTTGAGTCGAGTCATTCAAATTAAACCAGTGATGGTCAAATTATGTTAACAAATTATGGTTCATAACAACACATGTGAGTGATGAAGACACTGTGGTTTATAACAACACATGGGGGTAATGAAGACATTATGGTTTATAAGAACACATGTGGGTGATGAAAACATGGTTTGTAACAACACATGTGGGTGATGAAGACATTATGGTTCATAACAACACATGTGGGTGATGAAGATGCTAGAACAGATATAAATAATATGATTATACAATCAAAACAATCAGACCTTGAACCTTTATTTGTATAACAAGTGAGAATTCAAGAGTAATATGTTTAATTTATTTGAATCCATTGTTTTTAACGTACTGTATTATCTGTACTGCATTTTACAGTATACTGTCTTATGTAATTATTAAATTTTACCAAGAATTTACTGTAAGTTTGGTTTATGAAAGGTTTACCATGAATAAAAATGTTTATTATTATTGTCATAGTGGACCCGAACTTCAACAGCAAGTTAGATGACATCAGTGAGCACTACCGCCAGGCGGGAGTCTGCTCCGGGGAAGACTGTCACCGACTCATGATAGAGGTGAGTGTATATCTACTGCTGCTTGGTCATGCTAGCGGCCTCGCATTGCTACTAATGCTTAGCAATGCATCTCTCCATGTCACTTTATTGCGACGGCCTGTGATCCTGTGTTAGTTATGATGGGTGGGTATCATTGGCTGCACATTTAACTGGTTGTTATATTGAAGTCCTTATGTGTCATAAAATGGTTGATAACTTTGAAAAATACGATATTTCATAGATTTATGAATATCGTAATGAACAAAGACAAAAGAAAATTCGCTCAATTCATATGTATCATATCCACATTTCCTAGGGCAAAATCACTCACATGTTACTGTATAACCAGCCAGAGAGCTTAAAACGGCGACAAAACATGTAAACAAAACCACGCTACTAATGAGGACGTAATCTCACGTGATACAGATCACAATGGCTGATTGGTTTAGCTAGAACCGTGCATGTGTAATCACTCTCAACATTGGAATGCAACCTTTACCCCCACGCGAAGCCATGTTTGTTTAGGTGTGAGTCCGACTACTTCGGAGACTGTTTATTATATCAAATCTACGGTTTTTAATTGATTATTTAGTTGCCGTTGACATGTTTTTGTTCATAGTTTCATAAATCTGCTAATGGCAAAGTGTAACAAAGCATGGCTGATGAACAACAGTGCGGTTTCGAAATCGACCTTGGGCAAAGCCTGTTTGCTGGTCTCCGTCGTACCAGAAAACTACATTGGACCTCATGGTCTGCTTTGTTTTATCATCTACTTATTATATTCCAACTGTGTCAATATTGAGCTGCTGGCCAGGTGTCAATGTTGAGCTGCTGGCCAGGTGTCAATGTTGAGCTGCTGGCCGGGTGTCAATGTTGAGCTGCTGGCCGGGTGTCAATGTTGAGCTGCTGGCCGGGTGTCAATGTTGAGCTGCTGGCCGGGTGTCAATGTTGAACTGCTGGCCGGGTGTCAATGTTGAGCTGCTGGCTGGGTGTCAATGTTGAGCTGCTGGCCGGGTGTCAATGTTGAGCTGCTGGCCAGGTGTCAATGTTGAGTTGCTGGCCGGGTGTCAATGTTGAGCTGCTGGCCGGGTGTCAATGTTGAGCTGCTGGCCGGGTGTCAATGTTGAGCTGCTGGCTGGGTGTCAATGTTGAGCTGCTGGCCGGGTGTCAATGTTGAGCTGCTGGTCGGGTGTCATGGTAGGTCAGTAGTTAGAACCAACCGACCCTGGTACTAGTGCATTTTGTGTGCACTTAATGGTCAGTTTACCTGCCATTACATGTGTCATTGCACAAGTAATCAATTAACAAATATCAATTACAGTACAACTTTGTTAACTCAAACTTTAATAACTGAAATACCCATCATGATTTGAACTATGAGCCCCGCCACGCCCCACCCCGCCCCGCCAGGATGCACAACACAACTTAACTTGGGCACGTGGATAACTCAAAGTATTTCCCTAGTCCATCCAACTTCAAACTAACAATGTTGTACTGCATTCCTGTGGACATGTAAAATGATGACAAATGTAACTCATCCAACTTCAAGCTAACAATGTTGTACTGCATTCCTGTTGACATGTAAAATTATGACAAATGTAACTCATTCCTAATATTGTTTTATAGTATTATTCCTCTTTTGGTACCAACAAAGTACTCATTTTAGTTGAATTAGTCATTTTATTAAAGAACTTATTTATGGTTATATGAGCAGGATAAAATTCCAAAAAATTTAAAGGCATTTTATCAGCAGCATATAGAGGTTAGCACCCAATAACTTAGGTAGTAGACAGCTGACAGCTCCCGACACAATGTATTTTCAGATGTAATTTTTTTTGCTGTTTTCAGCAGTCAAACTATTGTAGTTGTCCAGCATCCATTTCATATTCACTCTGCTGATGTTATGCTGTTTTTTATTGCAATATATCTTTTAATACAATCCCTTTATGGTTATGGGTGGTTTTGGACAGTTTATCCCACCAAGGGTTTTTCCGAGGACAGTATTTGCTGCATGGTATTTCCCACCCGGTATATACTGACATAGAAGAACCCTACCGAACCTGCACTGATGTGTTTTGGTCGTCGCCGCGTTGCAGTGCGACACCCCGGTGAGAGACGTAGCGACCGGAAACATCCACATTTGGTCACATCGCAAGCTTCTCTACAAACAACCTCCTACCTTAGCTGAGCTAGAGAGCTGCATGGTAAATAGGCCAGTCTCCTCTCTGCATGGCTACAGCACCCTTGCTCTGGGCTAGCAGCACCCTTTATATGCAGATTTTTGACTGCGATTATCCCGAGCTTATCAGTAACATGCTGGAAGTTGTGCAGCATCCTTTCTGTTGTGGCCACACACCAATGTGGATTTTCATTTAACCACAGCCGCAGTTTTGTTTCATTGTCTGCTGTTTCGCTTCATTCCTTATTTTTATCTACTTATGTGGTTTAGTTTTGCACAAGTCTTTTTGTCTGCTTGTAATAATAACCATCTTAGTTTATAGCACATTTATTCTGTGTACAGGACATGTGTAAGGAGTGATGTATTTGTTTGTCATGTAAGTAGTGATGTGTGTGTTTGTTGTGTAAGGAGTGATGTGTTTGTTTGTCCTCTCTCTCTCTCCCCTCCCCTCCCCCCTCCCCTCCCCCTCTCTCTCTCTCTCTCTCTCTCTCTCTCTCTATCACAAAACACACTTGCATTAGTGAAAAAAATTCATTTAGGTTTTGCCTAACATGAGCCTACATGCAGTGCTATAAAGTTGCATCCATAGGATGCAGCCATATTTTTAAAATGACATTCCATCTTGAAAAATTGTGTAATACTTCCTCAAAACTCCATAAACAAACCATTGATTAACATGTAAATTGGTGTAACTTTAGTACATGTTTGTCTTTCTGGGTTCTCTGTCTCCTGGTCCCCTGGTGTCTCTGGGGTTTGACATTGTGAGACCACTGTCAGAAGTAGCAGATCTAAGATAAATACAAATTAATAATACATTTTGCTGGTAACGCAGGTTGGTCGACATGTTATTGCCAGGCATACATTGCTCAACATTTTGTTGCGAGTTGCGCGTTTGTGCGATTGTGTCTGCGCACATTACACAACATTTGTTGCTTAATTGTAATTAAATATATTGTTTAGACACAGCAGCCAAATAAGCAGAAGTAATAGTTATATTCTACTATGGCCTAACATGAACATATGTGGTTGATAATGATATGATATATGTGGTTGATGACAGAGTCAATGATAAACCCACAGTTCTGTGGTGCTCATTGAACTTTTTCTTTTCTTCAACCTTTTATGTTTTAACTGTCTTCTGCACTTTTTCTTTTATCAAGTGGTTTCTTTATGAGTTTTGTTGAATGATGATTCACTTCTGCTAGTGTGTTGTGTGGGTAGTAGGATGCACCACTGTTGTTTTAGTTTATGAATTCATGCAAATCGTTGTTATTTCCCAGTTTTCCTACTACTTAGTAATAGCGTGTTGGTCTTTCTTTATATTCTGTATGACCTATAATGCCATGAAGAAGAGGGCTCATTGAATTCCTTTTAAAAGTGTCATATTTAAAAGAAATAAAAATAAAACAAAAAGGAAAATTTATCCACTCAAAAGCGGGTTAATGGATTATCCTCATCCTTGGCACATGTAACCTGTTCACCCACAAAGTATTTCCCTCAATTGAATCCATGTTGAGATGTTGATGAAGTGATGATGACACACCTGTTGTGATTCGTAGATGACACAGCACTACCAACCTCACACACGCCTCGAGGTCATCGACGGAATGTTGCACCAGAAGTTCATCTTCGTGGACTCTGCCTCGGACATCCATGCTGGCCCTGATGAGTGCATCGTCTACAACACTGGAGACAGGAGTCCAGGCTGCGCTCAAGACCAGTTCAAGCCATTTGTAAGCATACTGCCATCATATGTGCATACACTAATCACATACTAATGAGAGCAGCACATTCTGTTGACAGTGGTAACAGTCAAGACCGGCATGGTACATGTTGTTTAACAACCTGAGTGATGAGGTGTTCATGCCAGATGAAGGAACTCATCTATATATGTAGACAGCTTTATGGCACCTTCATATAATTATTTGCAATGCCTTTTTGAGTATTTTTTTATTTTCAAAAGTTTTAGTGCTTCTTGAAACAGGTCCTAGGACAACTGCATGATACTTGTAACGTGATCAGAGCTAATGAATATTGAGCTTGAGCTGCACCATTTCATAAATTGATCGTCAGTGTTACCACGCAACTACTTCCGGTTAAATATCAAACTTTCTATTGTACGGAATTACCCAGTATCAGCACCAATGAGATATGTGCAACTCCTTTATAAACTACATCACGTTAGCGTCGAAGACTTGACCTAAAAACTCGACCTAAAAGTGCACTTTACAAATTGATCAGATATACACTGAAGCGCCATCGTGTGGGTGGCAGCCAAGTCTTAGTCTCCAAGTCTCTTGTATTGTTGTATTGCAGCAACACAGCTCACTTTTCATGAGATCTGGCATCAACTTTACTGGCAATCTGCTTAACAACGATAGTAACGTAACAATCATGATAACATTCCTTACCAGTCGTCAGTGCACAGTGCTTAACCGTAATATCTCTTCACTTAACAGCTACTTTTGCATACTGTTTAACAACCAATGTAATCAGCTGCCAAACAGCCATAGTCATAATATCATACTGCTTAACAACTGTGGTTGTATATTGCTACAACAATGGTGACACATGAATGTCTAGAAGAGGCTGGTCACTGTGAATGACCACAATGTCTTCTCTTGTTATGGAGCAGCTAGAGAATGGCTTGCTGTAGTCAGGAATGAAGCAGTCCGTAGTTAGTTGTTTTCTTTTTTACCGTAAGTAGGCAGTGTTTGTTGCATGCAGATCCGGGGGCAGTTACAGTTGACTGTAAGGAATTACAACTAATTACAAATTTACATTCTGCAGTTACAACAATTCACAGCAGTTTTCATCTACAAAATGGTGTTTACTTGCCCTGTTACAGAGTATGAGCCCGCTGCAGAAGCAACAGTAACATAGTCTGAGGCGATTCAAAAGACCAGACCACTAGTTATCATTGACATGAAATGTTGTCTGCATCAAAAGCGCAATGTTTTGAATTCACTTATCAAATAATGTGTTAGTGATGGGTATGATAATGTACCTAAACAGTATAATTAACTATTTTACTGTTAATCTGCAGTCACTGTGATCAGAACTTCACAACTGTAATTGCCCTCCCAAGTCTGGTTGAATGTTTGCATCATGTGACCTCTTTCAGTCATGTGATCACTCGTGTGTGACCGATCAACTGACCACACTGTTTCTTGTGTGTGAGTGACCGACTGACTGCACTGTTTCTTGTGTGTGATTGACCGACTGACCGTGCTGTTTCTTGTGTGTGACCGATCGACTGACCTCACTGTTTCTTGTGTGAGTGACTGACTGACCACACTGTTTCTTGTGTGTTAGTGACCAACTGACTGCACTGTTTCTTGTATGTGAGTAACCATCTGACTGCACTTTTTTGTGTGTTACTGACCATCTGACTGCACTGTTTCCTGTGTGTGAGTGACCAACTGACTGCACCATTTCTTGTATGTGAGTGACCATCTGACTGCACTATTTTTTGTGATCATCTGACTGCACTGTTTGTTGTGTGTAGTTTGTACCTACAAGTTGACCCTCATTATATCTGTGTGTTTCTACTGCTATACTGCCACTCAGCCATCCTGCATGCATCTTTCATACATGACAAGTTCAGATTGTATATCTCACAACTTCTTGTTCCTAAAACTAAGTTCAGCCTGCGCAATGGAAGTTTTATTTGTAGTACAAGACGTGAACTCTGCCTGGCACAGTCCAGTGTTGCATTCATCTTTGTGTTGCTGACAGTCCCTGTTATGTAACCGTGTTATTACATAATCAGGAATATTTATCATTCTTTACTAAAGGTAACTGCGTGCAGTGATAATGGTTTATGCAACTGTCTGATAATGTCAATGTGCAGTACAAAGACTACTGTTTAGATGGGTCACTGCATAAGAAATGTTGTTAAATATCATTATTAATGTAGTTGGCCTAGCAAACAGTTCCATGTAATTCAGGTTTAATAGAATTTTAGTTTTTTTACGTGATAACTTGGTGAGTTCACTCGTGGTTTGTTACTTCTGGCATTTCGCATTATTTACTTCTGGCTTTTATTTAATGTGTTATTTTGTCTAAAAATATGCACCAAATTGTAAATATTTTGCCAGCAAATTTCAGTATTAACACAACAACAACATTAGATTGATCATGAGTTGGTGATAGGTAAAACACAACAGATAAATCAAATATGACCAGTTACTGAAAAGTTACAATTTATGTAAGTATTTTTATCTTAATTTCTTCTGGGATGGGTACTTGAAGAATTTGGATATACTTCAACCAATTTAGTAGCGACAAATGGTTTGCACTGAAAACAATATTAATCATTATTGACTGACATTTTGTCATTTCAGCTAGATGTGGTAAAGCTGTAATGATGTGGGGCAATAGCGTAGTTGTTAGAACATCAGCGGCTCTCGATCATGACAACCAGGTTATTATGTTGCTGCCTTTTCAAAGCTTGGGCAATTCCATTAACTCCACATTGCATCAGTTCACTGCATGGCTGAATGCTTCCCAGAGAAGTCAAGTTGGTGTTGGAATGGGCAGCAGAATCAGGGATTGAAGTGTAAAGCACTTTGAAAATTTTTTTAAACTGGATGTCGCGCTATATAAGAATGTACCTTTACGTTTAATGACAAAGTATCATATAATAATAGGGTCTGGACTTAACTGAGACAGTTTTCTGTCGTTCTCTCTGTCAGGATCTAGATATGTTTGTGAAGCACCTCAATCAACCACTGTGTAACAACGAGTCTGGTAACCATGGTAACAATGAAGACAAGTTGGTGTCGCCTGGCAACAGTATGCCAAATCAGGCTACAGGGGATGTCAAACTGTCATCGGCCGCTGACCCCAGCAAGATTGACATTGAGATCATCCTCTCTGACCACCAACAGCACCGAGCAGGGACCAAGTCTGCAAAACTCAGCGACGTCGAAATTGTCAAGTTATCACCAGGTGTGTATTCCTTTGTACACTTTTCATCTTGATTATCTTTTTTGACATAATACTCCCTGTGATGATTAAGATGCAGATATAAATAATCAAGACATTTCTTAAAACATCCGCTGCTGAACTGGATTGGTTTCATTAAGATAGGCTATTTATAGTTCACAAGTTACCTTATCTTGTTATCAAAGTCAATTGTTTAGATGATTTTTTTTAATGCACTCTTGTTAAATCAACTGCACATATCACTTAAACTATTCACACACTGCACATCACTTAAACTATTCACACGCTACATATTACTTAAACTATTCACACACTACATATTACCTAAACTATTCACGCACTACATATTACTTAAACTAGTCACATGCTACATACATCGTGTATTACTTAAACTATTCACACACTACATATCACTTAAACTATTCACACACTAAATATCACTTAAACTATTCACACACTACATATCACTTAAACTATTCACACACTACATATCACTTAAACTATTCACATACTCCATATTGCTTAAACTATTCACACACTACCTATTTGAACATCAAAGAACATGATTCATGAATGAGCTAATTCATTTGCCTATGGGGTTCTAGCATTTTATTACTGTCACTTTCAGACCCAGCACGACACATTCTCATCCGCACTGCACACGAAGTACTCACCTATGATAAGTGTGTTGACCTACGCAAGGCCGGCCAGATGGACCAGACTGACCACTGGGTGTCAGTCAGTACAGTCGGGGTCAAGTAAGTACAGCCAGCAAGTAGGTTACCATGGTTACACTGGAACAGACCACTGTTTGTATAAAGAATGAAATATGTTGTTCAGTTTTATGGATAAAACTATGCAAAAGATTTTTGCCTGTAGAATTACGCCGTGACATGCATGTGCACATGCACATGCACACGCATGCACGCATGCAAGCATGCACGCACGCACGCACGCATGCATGCATGCATGAAGAAAAATGTCATGAATTTCCACTGCATATCATGAATGAATTTATTTATGAAGACGACCACAGGCTTTGGCCCAAACGTCTAATAAAATGAGAGCAAAATTTTAGAAATGTTGATTTTATTGATTAATTACTGGCTGGCCTGATGAAACTTCCCACATCGTCAAACCAAATTAAAGAAAAAGTTTGATATGTTTGAAGAATTATTTCCTATATTTTTTTGTGTGGTTAAGGTAGCTGAGGCGGCTAGTATATGCCTGTCTTGAATTGAATAGTTTCAGTAGAAGTTTTTAAGATAACCATTTTATCACTGATTGTAGTTGAAATACTATATAATAATTAATTAATTAATAATAAATAAAATTTTGAGTTTTTAATTTATTTGGTTATGTTACAAGATTTTAAAAACATTTTTGTAGATGTGAAAAAAATAGTCACAAAATGTTAAATTGAGAAAATCCCTAAATAAATAAATGACATACACGTAAGTATAATAGTGTCACTGATAAATTTGAGGAAAATTATGGTTAACATAAATGAATTACTTCTGCTACACCACCATGAATACGTTAAGCAAAAGTTGAATAACAGCCTAAAGTGGCAGTGTATTTTTGAAACAAACCCTTTACCAATCATAATTCTAATTATTGTAATATTGCCTACATGTAAGACGCGTTTATACATCAAATTGCAGCGTTGTAAGTGTTGTAGTTTTTCTATGAAAGTAAATAGTTAGTGATAACAGAAATGTCAATAGATACGAGTATCGTGCTTGAAATGTGAAAAGTTCCTCTATTACAGAAAAAAAACTTCTATTACATATTACTATTATCCCATGCATTTGCGTTGGAAAAACTCCCATAGAATAAATTTGGAATTGGAATTGAAAGATTTGAGCTGGAATTTTAATTGAAAAAAAATTATTTGAATTGGAATTAATTAAATTGAAATGAATTAGAATTCAAATTGGAATTGATTAAATGGAATTGACCCCAGTCCTGACTATGACAACCTGATGTGTGACACTGGCATTGTGCTTGCAGACTCTCCGAGCACATTGATTTCACTGAGGACCTCGGCAGTGTCACCAAGAAGCCGGTGTGTAGCACCACTGAGACACGTGACGTGGCTGCCCTTGACCTCATCGATAGTCTGAGTGACTCATCACTACTTGACTACCAGCCAGAAACAACTCTCAAAGACACGCTGTGCAATATCGGCCATCGACCCGAGTCTGTCGATGCCATTGCCACAAGGATTGCACGCAAACTGGAAAAGGTACAATTTGTCGTCTTTGATGTCAACATTTATTTACCTTTTTGGTGGTTGCTTTGAGAAGTTAGAAATGAACGTTAATGTTCTGTTGCCGATGATGACATAAAGCAGTTACACAAATATATAGTACAGTCTTGTCTGATTTGTCAGTTTTTTTCAGTAATCTGCCTGCTTTTGTGTGGGAACAATCTTGATACACTGTAATTGCTTCATTAATCCGTGTTTCCACATCCTGCATACTTTGTCAATCCAGCCAAAATCATTGGCAACTAATTTGTGCAGATAAACGAACCATGACTGTATTTTAATTTCAATGTAAAATATATTGAGATGATATGGACAATGCACTATGTGTTACTGGAACTGAGTACCCCTGCCATGACATGATATCTTTCAGGACGAGACATCATGGGTACTCGCCATCAAAGCCGCCCTCTACTGGAGAGTGGTGGGAGACGCTGGCAAGGCCATCACGTGTCTGAGGATCGCCTACAAACACTCGCCTCATTCATATGTGGTAGGCATATAACTATATCTATTCTATTTGTCCTTTCTCGTCTCCCCACGTACACAAATTGATGTTCTATTTGTTGTGGAGAGGTCACACAATCTCTCCGCAACTAATAGAACAGCCCGGAGACACTGTCCACATCACTGCAGTCTCTGTCTGCAGGGTATGTCGCAGGCAGAGAGATTATGTCATGTGACCACAGATACGGCAAACTATTCCTTCATTATCACACCATATACTAAAATATTCAAGGTGTTTTCACTTACAATTCTACTATACATGAATTACTTTATGTGGGGCGCGGTGGTCATGTGGTAAAGCGGCGGGCTTTTGGTCAAGGGGGCATATAACTATATCTATTCTATTTGTCCTTTCTCGTCTCCCCACGTACACAAATTGATGTTATATTTGTTGTGGAGAGGTCACACAATCTCTCCGCAACTAATAGAACAGCCCAGAGACACTGTCCACATCACTGCAGTCTCTGTCTGCAGGGTATGTCGCAGGCAGAGAGATTATGTCACGTGACCACAGATACGGCAAACTATTCGTTCATTATCACACCATATACTAAAATATTCAAGGTGTTTTCACTTACAATTCTACTATATATGAATTACTTTATGTGGGGCGCGTTGGTCATGTGGTAAAGCGGCGGGCTTTTGGTCAAGAGGACCAGGGTTCGAAACCACCTGCTGCCGTTTTGAAACTTGGCAATTTCGTTCAACCCACTTTCCCAGTGTCTTTCGGAAGAGACATTAAAAGCCGTTGGTCCCTTTTATCTGGTGTCTGTGCCAGGGAAGTAAAAGATCCCACAAGTGCACCTCATAGAGCTGGTGATCTCAATCTCTAAACGCACTATACTATCTCCCAGTTTAGCTGTGATCAGCTGTAAAGGGAATATTGCATCAAGCATTAAATTACACAAAAATAACAGAATAGGTGCTCGATAATAAAGGTGTTTTCATACCTATCTAAAATCTTCTATTTGTCCTACTCTGTATTACCAGGGTGCGGCCTCTCTGCAGACAACAAATAGAATAGACTCCCTATGTGGGAGATGGCCAGCTGGGTTGTGGGAGATGGCCAGCTGGGTTGTGGGAGATGGCCAGCTGGGTTGTGGGAGATGGGCAGCAGTTTGTAGGTGCTAGTGATAATGAAATGTGTCAGTAGGCATGTTTCAACGTGTGTTAATTCTGCACTGTTTCAGCATATATCACTTCTCAGCCTTGTGTCCATCTTACTGAAGGCAAGGAGGACCGATGACGCACTCACTGTTGCCAATATTGCCCTAGAGGTGGCGCCATATCTTACGGCAGTCCACTATGCTGTTGCCAATGTTTATCTCGCAAAGGTTTGTTATAAACTTCAGTTTCTCTTATATTTTCATTGATAGCTGTTAGGAATACACCTTGTTGGAATGTGTCTGAGGAAACAAATCTCTGGCAGTGAAATTTGGCCCATATATCTGAAGGCTTACATGAAAAAGATAAGGGCTTGTTTTGTTTGGTATTTCCAAAGGAAGCCATGGCAATTATGATGAAAAGTTGTTGGACTCTTGATAAGCCCATGGCTTCCTTGTCCACTTGCCATCTGGGCCTTTGTCTTGGAGGAGCACTGTGCGCACCACCCTGACAGGCACTGAGGTATTAGCCCAGACACACCACTGTGTCTGCCTTTATGTCATACTTATTGTATTTGAGCAGTGATTATAGGTGACCTATTTATGTGTAGATCTTAAAGCAGCTTGTAAGGAACTGCAGTGCTACATGTAATGATCCCTGATTCAAGGAACTACAATACTACGTGTAATGATCCCTGATTTGAGGAGCTACAGTGTTACATGTAATGATCCATGATTCAGTGAACTACACTGCTACATGTAATGATCCCTGATTCAAGGAACTACAGTGTGACATGTAATGATCCATGATTCGAAGGATTACAGTGCTACATGTAATGATCCCTGATTCAAGGAACTACAGTGTGACATGTAATGATCCCTGATTCAAGGAACTACAGTGTGACATGTAATGATCCCTGATTCAAGGAACTACAATGTTACATGTAATGATCCCTGATTCAAGGAGTTACAGTGCTACATGTAATGATCCCTGATTCAAGGAACTACAGTGTTACATGTAATGATCCCTGATTCAAGGAGTTACAGTGCTACATGTAATGATCCCTGATTCAAGGAACTACAGTGCTTCATGTAGTGATCCCTGATTCAAGGAACTACAGTGTTACATGTAATGATCCCTGATTCAAGGAGTTACAGTGCTACATGTAATGATCCCTGATTCAAGGAACTACAGTGTTACATGTAATGATCCCTGATTCAAGGAGTTACAGTGCTACATGTAATGATCCCTGATTCAAGGAACTACAGTGTTACATGTAATGATCCCTGATTCAAGGAGTTACAGTGCTACATGTAATGATCCCTCATTCAAGGAACTACAATGCTTCATGTAGTGATCCCAGATTCAAGGAACTACAGTGCTACATTTAATGATCCCTGATTCAAGGAACTACAGTGCTACACGTAATGATCCATGATTCAAGGAACTATAGTGTGACATGTAATGATCCCTGATTCAAGGAACTACAGTGCTACATGTAATGATCCCTGATTCAAGGAACTACAGTGCTTCATGTAGTGATCCCAGATTCAACTCAAATACTCCCACTTTCTTGTTGGTCACTTGCTGCGTGTCCTTCATGATGTGAAGTTCTCCTTAAACTAGAATCTGTAGGAATGTGAATGGGACGGTAATAGCCTTAGTGGGGGGGGGGTTTCTGATGTTATAAAAACTCAAGTTCTTAGGATCCATTCTATCTGGTGCCTACATGGTCAGAGAGACTGCACAAAGGGCTAGCCTATGGAACATGCAGTTAACCTGACTGCTCTGTAGGGCACCAGTAAATGAATGAACACAGCCTAGAAGAATTAATGTAGCCGATGGACTTTTAGAGTGGCTGATGAGAATTTCGCAAATAATGCCCTGAAGTTGATACCTAAAAAAATTATGGAGTTAGAGCATTTGTAAATAATAAAGTCAACAGAAAACACACTTTTGAGAAAACGTGCTAAAGTACAACAACCAAATACCATTTATACAGTAAATTGCAAATAAAATGTCTTTTCACCACTAAAAACATAATTTGATAATGTTTTTATCATGAATGGTTGTGAAAGACACGAAAATAAATAAAATGATAATTTTGTAAAATCAATAATTTTGATCCAGACCACTGATTATGGCTACGACAACCCCCTTGAAAACAATGGTTTGTTCACTGTCTGTGCATGCGTTGCCTTGCAGCAAGACTGGATCCGAGCGCGGCAGTTCTACGAGTCGACACTCAGTCTGGATCCATCCTTTGATATGGCAAAGACGCGTATATGGCAGATACAGTGCGACATCATACTGAGCAGCGTTCCCGTTCAGAGTCTCCTGCGGCCTCAGCGGCCATGCATGTAGACAGGCGACGACCACGTCCACAGACTGTGGAACTGTGGGATACCACATTAAGTCTGTGCGATTGTCTCACAAACATTGGCCTTCAACGCAACATTCTGTCGTCAGCACATTCCACATAGTAGAACTTACCATTCAGTTGATATGACAACAACTGCTCTTGGTTACCATATTTACTTAGCTGTTAGACTTGTTACCATGACGACCACTCATGCTTCGTTGTTGTGTTTTGTTCAGTTAAGTTTTTGTTTTCGCTCAGAGACATGTCAAAAGTAGGGTAGCGGCAAGTGTGTGCGGGCTGTCTGTGTCGTGTGCTTGTGTGGAAACCTGCCATTTTTCTGGTTGAATTGCATATTTTTTACTTGAAATTCTGTTTAAAGTCATGTAAATCTGTAAAAAAAAAATTCACGGTTAACCGGCCTATAGCATTCCTATTTCGACTGAGTGACACCACCTATCAGACCGTGAAATATACCTACCAACAAAATCAAATATGTTTCGCTGAGAATCTGCCTTTCATCGAAAGTATTTGGTCTTTGACCGTGATAGGTTTGTCATTCATTCAAGGCTGTTGTAAACATATTTCTATTGAGTTCTTTTTATGTCAAGTTTGAGAAAGTTGTTAATTTATTCAATTCATTGTTTGCACAAGAGACAACTCAGAATGGTTTTGAAGGAGTCTTGATGATATGTGAGTTGGACTACTGCATTTATGTTTGACAATCATATCTGCCCAGCACACAGACAAACCAAACATGGTGTACTAAGAGGAGTGGGCCGAGCACTGACCACTTGCGTTGGGCCGAGCACTGAGCACTTGCGTTAAGCTGAGCACTAATCTAAACATACTTGTAGCAAAACTCTAGATACTCATAATGAACGAGCTGGAATCAAACTGCACTGCAATAGTTTTACACGTCTATATCAATCTCTTTTTTTACATTTCTAAAATATGCTTTTATATTAATGTGAATTTTGTGTTTTGACATTATGTTTCTGTGCAGCTATCTGTCATTTAAATGTTGATTTTATTATGCTAGATCTGCATTTTTATCATTGTTTATGCAACCATTGGTCAGACACCAGTTCTGAGGATGCGAAAGTGAAACTGCTGTATTTGGTTAATTTGTAAATGGATTTGTCGAGGCGTGACGTCCCAGACAGTAAGATAAGACTTGGGGAAGTATGCTACATTGTTGATTGCTATGTAACGACTAAGAACAACAACAATTGAAAAATTTATATTGTTTACTTTTCAAAGGAACATGCATGTCTTGACTGCTGATTAATTTTTGTTTTTATCATTGTCTCATAATTTACATATATTATTGTCATGGTGACAAATTGGACATTGTTACTCAACAAAACCACATTTTAAATACTAATAAAATATCTTACAAAGTCTATGGTGTCATTATTGCTTATTTATGCAATTACAAAAAGAAATGTCCTGGGCTAGAATTCACTGATAAGGTGACTAATTTTTGTAACAATATGGCCTTTGAAGGTGGTCTATGACAGTGCAGATACGGTATACAAAATAAAATAATGCTGATTACATTATTGGGATGGTGCATTTTTATTTATAACGTGCATCATTCATTGACAATTTTTGCCATCAATTACATTTGTAATATTTTAAAAACAGTCCAGTATATTTACACATAATCCAGCCTATGTTACACACAACGGCTGGGTCTGTTGTCACATTCTAATCCAAATACAGTTATCAAATAATACACTTAGATAAATTTCACACAATATGTAAAATTCACTGGGTCATTTAAAAATAAATATCTGAGTAAATTTAAAGTAGGCCTGTAGAATCAGATCATTGCAACACGTGTACATATTGTGAGGCAGTGTAAATGATGGCAAAATGGTATTGTATTTTATAAACTACGTACAGAATATAAATTACATTACTGCTTTTCAAACATTGTCCTATGTAAACATTATTTAAGGAGTTATAAAATGGAAGAGGTTCGTAGTATCTGGTTAACATTGTGATGCAGATGTCTGTAAACCAAACATCAAGCAATTGATCATTGCTGTTAAATATGGAATTGTATTTGCAACCAGCTCATTTGCAAAAAAGTACTTCTTTTCTTAGAATAAAGAAGTACTTGTATTCCAGTGTTGGAAATGACCTGTTTTTTTATTTAATTGCGTACCAAATTTGCCAAAAATTTGCACTGATCTTCAATTATCATGGAGCATAGTTTGGAAGTGCAGACAAATTTACATAATTTTACACACTCAATATCACAGATTTCACATTAAAAATCAAGCACATCTCGATTTTGAGAATCACTTTGAAGCATGTAATGTACACATTAGCTGTGAAATTAAGAACAAGCATGTGTGCGTTCACGTTCTCTTCAGTGTATGTGGCATATTGCCACCACAGTAACCTGATTCTCAATATTGTATTAACACAATTATGTGTTAACACAAAATTACATTTGTGTTATATATAACACACAATTATATTTGTCAGGTTGGGGGCCTGACGAGTTGACATAACAACACAGAAGTGACTAACAACTAGTTGTTTTGCTGTCAATATGGAGGACAGCTGTACATATTTTACATGTGTTGAATCTATCAATTTTGAATCTTAACAGGCAAGAAATTTATTGTGAAACTACAATAACCTACGAAGTGACAATCTTTCCAGCATACCTGCTTCAGTGGCAGCATCCGGCCACAGCCTGCAGTGTGGCGGGTCTTTCTGTATATTTCTCAAACAACAACTTGTCATTTCTGCAAAATCAGACTTCATGGCCTGTTTGTGAACAGCATTTCACACATAGATGTTACACAACAGGAATATATTTCTGAGGACGGCTTCTCTGACTGCCAGGAGACTATAACCAGATTTGTACTTCTCCATACTGAGTACTCATTGACTATCTTTATACAGTTGGGTACTTCTGGGAGCCAATAGATTGGTAGTCGGTGCGGTACATGTGTGGGGCAGAGAATGTGGCCCGGTGGCTGGGGTCGGGCAGCACGTAGGGTGTGTCAACCGGACAGTACTTGGCTTCCTTGCCTTTCACATCTTGTGGTCGCTGGTATGTCTCATTGTAGAGGGACCTCATGCCTCTGTCAGAAATATAACACTTTGAGCACATTGTCTACGTGGATAACAGTGCTATGCAAAACACACATTATTATAATGTAAAGCACATTTTACTCAATTCTCTTTTTTCGTTCATCTCATGTTTAAAAAAAAAAAAGCCTCTAGTATCCACTGTGATGTGCTAGCTTATTTGAACATATATTATTTAGCTTTGATAAAATCAGTGAACAAACTATAAATTCTTTTAAAATAAAAAATCGGTGAAAAAATGGCAAAAGTAGTCTGGCTGTATGATAATATATATTATACATATATTATATATATACATTATATATATAATATATGTATACATATATTATATATAATATATGTATACATATATATATTATATATATATTAATATATGTATATATATATATATACATATATATATATTATATATATAATATATATATATATATATATATCATCATTTATTTTAGCTACTGTCAATTTAGACTTGCCTTTAAAATGTAATATAATTACCATGAAGATTATTATTTGGAGGTTTCAGATGTAAAGACAGATTTAAACTAGTGATTAATTGTTCAATTGGTCAGCTGTGTCACATGGTATTATGCTGATACACTGTCGTGAAGCCTAAGATTATGTCGGTGGAATTGGGACTGACCCAATTTGATCATATATGTTGCTACCAGTATAACATTAAAGACTGCTGCTGCGGCTGCAGTACTGACCTGTGAGGCACCACTGGTACACTGGTGACACGGCGCACCTTGGTGGCACTCTTGAACACCATCTCATCCCGCATGGGGGGCGGGTCTCGCGGTACGCCAGCCTTGGGGAGAGTGCTGTAAGCAGGACAGCAGGAATCAGTGGATCTTAGAGTCAGAACTCTAATCAGACTAACTTGTGACATCACTGAGTCTTCAGCAGGACAGCAGGAATATGTGGATCTTAGAGACAGAACTCTAATCAGACTAACTTGTGACATCACTGAGTCTTCAGCAGGACAGCAGGAATCAGTGGATCTTAGAGTCAGAACTCTAATCAGACTAACTTGTGACATCACTGAGTCTTCAGCAGGACAGCAGGAATATGTGGATCTTAGAGACAGAACTCTAATCAGACTAACTTGTGACATCACTGAGTCTTCAGCAGGACAGCAGGAATCAGTGGATCTTAGAGACAGAACTCTAATCAGACTAACTTGTGACATCACTGAGGCTTCAGCAGGACAGCAGGAATCTGTGGATCTTAGAGACAGAACTCTAATAAGACTAACTTGTGACATCACTGAAGCTTCAACAGGACAGCAGGAATATGTGGATCTTAGAGACAGAACTCTAATCAGATTAACTTGTGAAATCACTGAGTCTTCAGCAGGACAGCAGGAATCTGTGGATCTTAGAGACAGAACTCTAATCATACTAACTTGTGACATCAGTGAGTATTCAGCAGGACAGCAGGAATCTGTGGATCTTAGAGACAGAACTCTAATCAGACTAACTTGTGAAATCACTGAGTCTTCAGCAGGACAGCAGGAATCTGTGGATCTTATAGACAGAACTCTAATCATACTAACTTGTGACATCACTGAGTCTTCAGCAGGACAGCAGGAATCAGTGGATCTTAGAGACAGAACTCTAATAAGACTAACTTGTGACATCACTGAGTATTCAGCAGGACAGCAGGAATCAGTGGATCTTAGAGACAGAACTATAATCAGACTAACTTGTGAAATCACTGAGTCTTCAGCAGGACAGCAGGAATCTGTGGATCTTAGAGACAGAACTCTAATCAGACTAACTTGTGAAATCACTGAGTCTTCAGCAGGAATCTGTGGATCTTAGAGACAGAACTCTAATCATACTAACTTGTGACATCACTGAGTCTTCAGCAGGACAGCAGGAATCAGTGGATCTTAGAGACAGAACTATAATCAGACTAATTTGTGAAATCACTGAGTCTTCAGCAGGACAGCAGGAATCTGTGGATCTTAGAGACAGAACTCTAATCATACTAACTTGTGACATCACTGAGTATTCAGCAGGACAGCAGGAATCTGTGGATCTTAGAGACAGAACTCTAATCATACTAACTTGTGACATCACTGAGGCTTCAGCAGGACAGCAGGAATCTGTGGATCTTAGAGACAGAACTCTAATCAGACTAACTTGTCACATCACTGAGGTTTCAACAGGACAGCAGGAATCTGTGGATCTTAGAGACAGAACTCTAATCAGACTATATTGTCACATCACTGAGTCTTCTTGCTTGTACTGGGATTGTAAATGTAGGTTGCAATAACATGAAACAATGTAGGTATGCAGTTATAGCCAACAATCTGAAAACGTTACGTAAATATGTCAATATTCATATATGAAAATAGTTTCATTCAAATGTATTTAACATAAACTGTAAAAGTGGACATTGTTTGCAATACAGGGCGCAGTCATTTGAATGTAAAACCTGATCATGTAATAGACAATAATTGCAGTAACGTAAAATAACATAGTATTGACTGTCTTACTTGTGATGTAAACCGAATCCCCACGTCATGGCTTTGGGATATTCTTCCGTCTCCCAGTAGGTGGGAATGTCTTTCTTTGCGACTCCGTCCAGCTCCTTGTGTTTGAATCGTCGGTGGTACTTTGCCGTTGTTGTCAGGTAGGTGTCGTTCAGGTCGTACACACCCTTGTCTCGTACGTAGAATGGTCGTCCACCCATTTTCTCATTCTTCGTTGTCGGTACCACTTTCTGAAGAAAGAAAACAAGAATAATAATTAATTATAACATAATTAGATAATCACTTTACCTACCAGCACTTTTTGAAAATACCTTTCCTGAGTGGTTATGATGTTTTGAAGATAAAGTTGCACAAGAATGCGAATCAATTACACGGTAATTCCCATTATAAATACTATGTTCAACCTATTACTGGGTAAGCATACGTGCCCTAATTAGCATGCACCCCCTTTTTTAATCAGCAGGATCCATAATTATTGTAATTTGACTAGTGTGGAACATCTGAAAAATTTCAACATCTGGTGTTAAACAGTTGGCACCACTATTCAGTTGCTCTACACTAATCGGCAAATGACACCACTAGCGTTAAACAGCTACCTTATTGTCTACAGAAAATGTTTTGTGTACTCTTATAAAAACAGATTCTTTGACATTTTCCATGGCCCTTTTTTTTCAAGTGTTCTGTAGGCTTGTTGGGATGAATAGGGTATCTCTATGGTTTTTCAACATTGTTATTGACATTAATCAAAACGTGTATTATATGCCATTAAATCATAAGCCAATGTGTGTTTGTCTATATATATATATATATATATATATATATATATATATATATATATATATATATATATATATATATATATATATATATATATATATATATATCAATGAGCTTGCCATGACAAGATGTTATTGTCTGTTGTGACTTACTTTTGATGGACCTTCTGTGTGGTGACTACTCAAGTTGAATCCCTGTGGGTTTGGAACAAACTCTTTGGGTGTGGGCAACGGTGGCTCATTGCAGAACCTGTCGTGGGCTTCACTGATCTGGTTGCCCATCGTAAGTGGCTTCTTCCATCCTCCGGCCTGCAGCTGCAAGCACGTCCATCCATGTGTCCAAGTATGCAACACTTCTGTAAGTTCTGTTATTGGTTCAGGAGAGTGCACAACTCACGTGTAGTGGGCAATGTTGGGACTGGAAATTATGTATTTATTGTGTCATAGTCCTGGACTCAGCTTCCACCCAGTAGACCAACACCTCAAACTACAACTGTGAAACTGCTCTATCCATGCGACAGAAGAAGTACTAGTACTAAGGTGAGTATTTGGTCAAGTATTTGAAATTTACGAGTACGTGTAACAAGTACTTCATCCAAGAAAGTACTCGAGTAAACGTACATATATTTGCATATCATGTTTTTAAAAGATGTGTAAAAGTAACAAGTACTTTATTTCCTTATTTCATTTACATTCTATGGCAGTGTGAACATACACTATTAAAAACTGAACAGACAAGTACCTTCCAGCAGTGGGATTAGAGTAAAAATTACAGGACTCTTAACAAGCCAACGTCATGTACTCGTGCCAACTAGGGTTCATTGCTTTTGACGGTAATTTTGTTTTAGAATCTTTTATGGGTAGGAGTCCATAATGGACATGTGCTATAAATATTATATTGTTAACTTGGTAGCATGTTATGACCAAGTGGCGAATACAGCAAAGGTTTTATTGAAATGTGCACAAACATTGTATGACATCTAAAATGTTTCATCATTCAATGAAAAGTCCTTATTAGATTGACAATTTGCCTGTTAAACTATCATTATTAAACACTATAGTTAACAGGCTTTTTTTAAATATTTATTCTAGTTAAATAACTATTATTCACTGTTTCAATTTTGAAATAAAACTTTTTCTGGTGCAACAACAAAGAAACAAATATAAAGAGCAAACTTGTGTAATATCCATTCTTTGATGATCCATTTTGTTTCGGAACAATCTTGATACAGTGTACTGGTTTATTATTCCATGGGTCAACACTCTGCATGTTGCAAGTGTGGACAAACTAGATGTGATTATATACATGCATTATGATATCCTACCCAAAAATACAATTTTTTTATTCTTTTTAGGACACATGTAAATTTGTAAGTTGCGCTGCAATTAATTTTTGATTGCAAAGTTAACAATTAAGTTTATTTTCAAATATTTCTTGTATTTATATTATACCTTTTCATGTACATCCTTCACATAGTTAACCTTCCAATGACCAGGCGCCTTCTGGTAGATGGGATTGACATCAGGCTTGTACGCTGTCTCAAGATACTTGTTGTCGTGCATGGTCCCAGTCGTGGTGCGGAAGTAATCTTGTTTTCGGAATTCGTCATCTTTAGCAAGTGGTGGTGGCAGTGGATCACGAAGAACTGTCTGCAATATCAACAGGCAGCGTTATAGTAACTTCTATATAATAAAGTTGTTTGTGACTATGTATGTCTGTACCCTTGTATCTCCGTCAGTTTTGCATTTATGGGGCTGAAATTTGGTAGGTATGCCTGGGCCCATGGTGATGATTTGTACATAAACAAATATTTGAAATTCCCTCGGGGGTCAGGTGTTACGTCGAAGGAACCAAATGTGGATGTTTGACGTAAATCTACTGGATACTTCACCGGCAGTTGTACGTGATTTTGGTGGCACTCCGAAAGACTGATCAAATCCTTCATTTACCATTAGGTAGATTAATTGTTTTATAAAACAAAGCAAAACATATGATCTGCTGTAGCTGACTTGGACTACTGCATTGTGTCAGCATAGCACAGAAAACCAAAAACTTGATTTTGTTTGGTCTCAACATGAGTTTGACAGCTTATGTTATGATGGGTCGACAGTGACAACCGAGTCATAAATAACTCACTCAACTGATTCCATTAACAGAGCAAATTGAGGGAACAGTGTGTCTTGCTTTTAAAATTCAAGTGCAGCATCACTTCATGTTTGACATATGACATACACCACTTGCAATACAATAAATAATAGATATAATTATTATTTCACTGAACACACGTGATCTAATAGCCTTATATTGAATCACATTTGGATACGTTAGGACAGACGGCTGAACTCCACAAAGAAATGGATATGATAGTCAACGTTGTTAATGCTACAGAAGGATATTGAACATGACTACTTTGTGTCTGATATAAAATTTGAAGACGGCAGCTGCACTGGCCACTGGCACTGGCACTGCAGTGGCGGATGAAGTCGAATCGAAGGACGATAATTAGCCAATCTTGTAGGCTGGAAGCAGAATTTTCAAGTAAATACATCGACATACCTTAAAATTTGAACTGGGGAAATAATATCCAGGACGAAAGTGGTGTCCAACGCCCGTACTTGTTTGAAGGAGATCCTTTCGTAAATCCATTTTGATAGCGGTCGCCATGATTGCTTCCTCGTTGCTATGCGTTGCTATTCTGCTACTTCATCGAGATGCCGCCATGTGGCGCTATGGCTTGGTGATAGTAACAATATGGCGGATGACGTTGTGTTTGCTCTGGTGTTTGTTGGTCATGCAAGAGCGAAATTTTGCTAAATAAAACAGTTTAATGTGTAGACGGGTGATCGTATAGATTGTGGATAAAAAACCAACGACTACACAAGGCGTAAAAAATAAAAAGCAGTAATTGTCATTACAATGCCGAGCTATACTGTTCGTTTGAACTCGAGGTAAGTTTATTGACTAGTATTGTTGACAGATTTCACGTCGACTTCTTCAACGCACTTGCGTGACACTTACCAGTAATTGAGTAATCCGGTAATGTATCATGAGAAATACAAGCGACAGCGCTCTGCGAAATGTAAACACCAGCTTTGATTTATCAATAGTATTTACTCACGAAGAACTGTTCGGGAAATGTGTGTGCATTCAACATGTCGTGTCGTGCTTGTTAATTGTTTAATTAATTGCCTTAAATTAATTAATTAATTTATAATTAACGTTTACTGAGTATCTGGTTACTACTGTTTTCCCAGTTTCAGTTTACTAACTTCGCTATTCACACGTTAATTCCTTATACAGTTCAACAGGTATGCAAGATTGAAAGGAAACTTGTGAGTTTCAAAGAAGAATGTCAAGCACATTGTTTGGAGATCCAAGTAGAAATATATAGTATTCTTATTTGTAGATGATAGCTCTAATTAATTGAAAATATCCATAAGTAAGAAGACCCTTAATGTTTAGAATTTCTTTCTGTATATTCATGAATAAAGTTGAATTCTGACTGATAAGTTTAATATAAAGGTTTAAATACAATTATACATAATTTGATATCATGAGCAATTTAGGGGATAAAAACATCAACCTGATTATGGGGGATTTCAATGCAAAGATTGGATCGGACAACCAAGGATATGAAAATGTGATGGGGGTTCATGAGCTGGGTGTGATGAATGACAATGGGGAGCGGTTTGTGAATGCCTGTGCAATAAACAATATTGTGATTGGGGGAAGCGTGTTCACACACAAAAGAATACATAAGGCGACATTGGTATCTCCTGACCAAGTCACTGAAAATCAGATAGACCACATTGGCATAAACAAAATGTTCAGAAGATCGCTACAAGACGTGCGTGCGAAGAGAGGCGCTGACGTCGCTTCTGATCACCACCTTGTAACAGCCAGGCTAAAACTCAAGCTAAGAAGAAATGGAGTAGAACAAGAAAGACGAAAGGCAAGATATAATGTGGATTTCCTGAAGGATCCAAGAACAGCAGAAGAATATAAAGTCGCATTAGCTAATAGATTCAAAGTCCTGCAAGAGCTGTATGATGAAGAAGAGGGAGTAGACATCAACAGCCAATGGAGTCACATCAAGGATGCAGTAAACACCACATGCGAAGAGATAATTGGCAGAAGGAAACCCCAACAGAAAGACTGGATTTCAGTAGAAACAATGAGGAAAATACAGACCAGAAGAGAAAAGAAGGAGGCAATCAACAGCAGCCGCACAAGGGCGGCAAAGGTAATAGCTCAGAAAGAGCACACAGCAGCAAATAGAGAGGTGAAGAAAAGTGTAAAAACAGACAAAAGGAACTTCGTGGAGGGACTTGCACAAGAGGCAGAAAAGGCAGCAGCTGGCAGGAACATGAAGCAACTCTACGATACAACAAGGAAGTTAGCTGGAAAGTTTAAGAAATCAGAGCGGCCAATCAGAGACAAAAATGGGAGCGTCCTGATGGGGGCAGACAAACAGCTTAACAGATGGGCAGAGCATTTTGAAGAGCTGCTCAACAGACTAGCACCGCAGAATCAACCAGACATCCAACCAGCTGAGACAGATCTCCCAATAGACTGTAACAAACCCACTAGAGAAGAGATAAAAAAGGCAATCGCACATATGAAAAATGGGAAAGTAGCAGGCCCTGATGGTATCCCTGCAGAAGCACTAAAGGCAGATGTAAATACTTCAGTAGAAATGCTGTACTGTCTTTTTGAGGAGATCTGGGAAAAAGAAGAAATTCCAGCAGAATGGAAAGAAGGTTACCTTATCAAGATCCCCAAGAAAGGAGACCTGAGCCGCTGTGATAACTACAGAGGAATCACGTTGTTGTCAGTACCTGGGAAGGTTCTTAACAGAATTATCGTAGAGAGGATGAAAGGCAAAGTGGACCAAACTTTGCGTGAACAGCAAGCAGGCTTCAGGCAGGACAGATCATGTACTGACCAGATTGCAACACTGTGAATCATAGTGGAACAATCCATCGAATGGAACTCATCCCTATACATCAACTTTGTTGATTACGAGAAAGCCTTTGACAGTGTGGACAGGGAGACACTCTGGAAAGTGCTAAGACACTATGGGGTGCCCAAGAAACTAGTCAACATGATTAAAAACTCCTATGAGGGAATGTCATGCAGAGTTATTCATGAAGGTCAACTTACAAAGAACTTTGAGGTTATGACGGGGGTGAGACAGGGAGGGATGCTTACTGTCACAATTCCTCTTCATTCTAGTCATAGACTGGGTCATGAAAACAGCAACCAAGGAGAAACGAAACGGAATCCAGTGGACGATGCTGACCTAACTTGATGACCTGGACTTTGCGGATTACCTTGCACTCCTGTCATATGCAGATGCAGGACAAAACAACAGAACTGGCATTGATTTCAGCGCAGGTTGGGTTGAAAATCAACAAAAGGAAAACAAAGATCCTGAGAACAAATACTACTTGCGAAACACCAATCATGCTTGAGGGAGAGACACTGGAAGAGGTTAAAGATTTCAGATATCTAGGCAGCATAGTGGATACGCTTGGAGGGACAGAGGCTGACGTAAAGAAAAGGATCAGCAAAGCAAGGGTAGCTTTCCACCTGTTGAGAAATGTGTGGAAGTCAAAGGTAATTGGAGAAACCACCAAAATACGCTTGTTTAACACAAATGTAAAGTCTGTGTTGCTGTACGGAGCGGAAACGTGGCGAATAAACAAGACCACGCTGAAAAGGATTCAGACATTTGTCAACCATTGCCTGAGAAGAATTCTGCAAATACACTGGATGGACAGGGTGAGCAACAAAGACCTCTGGGATAGAACACACCAAGCCCAAATAGAGATAGAGATCCTTAAGAGGAGATGGGGATGGCTTGGCCACACCTTGAGAAAGCCAAGCACCAACATAACCAGACAGGTCCTGATGTGGAACCCCCAAGGCAAGAGAAAGAGGGGAAGACCAAAAAACACCTGGCGGCGTGACCTCGAGGCAGACATCAAGCAAACAGGGAATGGCTGGCAACAACTGGAGAGGATTGCCCAAGACAGGAGGCGCTGGAGAAATGTTGTGGATGGCCTATGCTCCAGGAGGAGTTAAGGGCCTAAGTAATACATAATTTGACATGTTCTAGTCTATAATTACTCACATTCCTTTGATTGGCCACACAAAGTTCTCTCCCTGTAATTACTGATTTGTTTGCTCTGCTGATATCACACATGTTCAGATGTAGTAAACAGCTCTGTTCCATTCATGAATGTTGTCATATATTGTCTGAATCTAACAAGTCACAATGATCAAAGGGATTCAGAAGGGTAGACTTTATGGGGGCATTATTGTACTGTCTGCTGGACAAAACAGTAGGAATTTGGTGGTTCAGTTGAACAAGAGCAATTTGATTAAGGTTCCCATGTGGATTACAAACATCATAAAGGTGTATAATATGAGTGAGTAATTGTGTAAATATTTGGTGGTCAAGAGTGGTGAGGACACTTTATCATGTACAATGGTGACTTTATATAGTATGCATTTAGATTTAATTATTTTTTATATATTTTAACTTATTTATGTTTTAATGCATATTTGTTTTTATATGTATTTTTTTTAACCTGAAATAATGGCATTCATAAGTTTAACTGACATACATATGTGTGAAAGTCATCAACAAACTTACACCAGATTAATCAGACGTAAGTCCAGTGTTTTAAGGCAATCTACGGTCCATAGATATGTGGGACTGGACCATAGATTTTCCACATTTGTAATTTTTTATATGCCAGTTGGTACCAGTTGATAATTTGAGTAAGAGACCATGGAATTCAAGCAAGGGATGTAGAATTCAAGCAAGGGACCATAAACAAAAGCTTAAGAAAATCGTTACATAAGTCTACATTGTTTTTGTTTTAAACAATGCTCAGCTGATATATAGACCACATCAAAAATATGTCTTTACAAGACCAACCTGACATCATCCAGCAGCCATAAACAACGAACAGGAAGAATGAACGTTGTACTTGTCGTTTTACAAGAATCATCCATGTCATTATATCGCCCCTTCATCTTTGTGGTCATCCTCTGCTTTGTTTGCCCTCCATCATGCCTCAGCTTTGTTTGCCCTCCATCATGCCTCAGCTTTGTGTGCCCTCCATCATGCCTCAGCTTTGTTTGCCCTCCATCATGCCTCAGCTTTGTTTGCCCTCCATCATGCCTCAGCTTTGTGTGCCCTCCATCATGCCTCAGCTTTGTTTGCCCTCCATCATGCCTCAGCTTTGTTTGCCCTCCATCATGCCTCAGCTTTGTTTGCCCTCCATCATGCCTCAGTTTTGTTTGCCGTCCATCATGCCTCAGCTTTGTTTGCCCTCCATCATGCCTCAGCTTTGTTTGCCGTCCATCATGCCTCAGCTTTGTTTGCCCTCCATCAAGCCTCAGTTTTGTTTGCCCTCCATCATGCCTCAGCTTTGTTTGCCCTCCATCATGCCTCAGCTTTGTTTGCCGTCCATCATGCCTCAGTTTTGTTTGCCCTCCATCAAGCCTCAGCTTTGTTTGCCCTCCATCATGCCTCAGCTTTGTTTGCCCTCCATCATGCCTCAGCTTTGTTTGCCCTCCATCATGCCTCAGCTTTGTTTGCCCTCCATCATGCCTCAGCTTTGTTTGCCGTCCATCATGCCTCAGCTTTGTTTGCCGTCCATCATGCCTCAGCTTTGTTTGCCCTCCATCATGCCTCAGTTTTGTTTGCCGTCCATCATGCCTCAGCTTTGTTTGCCGTCCATCATGCCTCAGCTTTGTTTGCCGTCCATCATGCCTCAGCTTTGTTTGCCCTCCATCATGCCTCAGCTTTGTTTGCCCTCCATCATGCCTCAGCTTTGTTTGCCGTCCATCATGCCTCAGCTTTGTTTGCCCTCCATCAAGCCTCAGCTTTGTTTGCCCTCCATCATGCCTCAGCTTTGTTTGCCCTCCATCGTGCCTCTGCTTTGTTTGCCGTCCATCATGCCTCAGCTTTGTTTGCCCTCCATCATGCCTCAGCTTTGTTTGCCCTCAATCATGCCTCAGCTTTGTTTGCCCTCCATCATGCCTCAGCTTTGTTTGCCGTCCATCATGCCTCAGCTTTGTTTGCCGTCCATCATGCCTCAGCTTTGTTTGCCCTCCATCAAGCCTCAGCTTTGTTTGCCCTCAATCATGCCTCAGCTTTGTTTGCCGTCCATCATGCCTCAGTTTTGTTTGCCGTCCATCATGCCTCAGCTTTGTTTGCCGTCCATCATGCCTCAGTTTTGTTTGCCGTCCATCATGCCTCAGTTTTGTTTGCCGTCCATCATGCCTCAGCTTTGTTTGCCCTCCATCAAGCCTCAGCTTTGTTTGCCCTCCATCATGCCTCAGCTTTGTTTGCCGTCCATCATGCCTCAGTTTTGTTTGCCGTCCATCATGCCTCAGCTTTGTTTGCCGTCCATCATGCCTCAGCTTTGTTTGCCGTCCATCATGCCTCAGCTTTGTTTGCCCTCCATCATGCCTCAGCTTTGTTTGCCCTCCATCATGCCTCAGCTTTGTTTGCCCTCCATCATGCCTCAGTTTTGTTTGCCGTCCATCATGCCTCAGCTTTGTTTGCCCTCCATCATGCCTCAGCTTTGTTTGCCGTCCATCATGCCTCAGCTTTGTTTGCCCTCCATCAAGCCTCAGTTTTGTTTGCCCTCCATCATGCCTCAGCTTTGTTTGCCCTCCATCATGCCTCAGCTTTGTTTGCCGTCCATCATGCCTCAGTTTTGTTTGCCCTCCATCAAGCCTCAGCTTTGTTTGCCCTCCATCATGCCTCAGCTTTGTTTGCCCTCCATCATGCCTCAGCTTTGTTTGCCCTCCATCATGCCTCAGCTTTGTTTGCCCTCCATCATGCCTCAGCTTTGTTTGCCGTCCATCATGCCTCAGCTTTGTTTGCCGTCCATCATGCCTCAGCTTTGTTTGCCCTCCATCATGCCTCAGTTTTGTTTGCCGTCCATCATGCCTCAGCTTTGTTTGCCGTCCATCATGCCTCAGCTTTGTTTGCCGTCCATCATGCCTCAGCTTTGTTTGCCCTCCATCATGCCTCAGCTTTGTTTGCCCTCCATCATGCCTCAGCTTTGTTTGCCGTCCATCATGCCTCAGCTTTGTTTGCCCTCCATCAAGCCTCAGCTTTGTTTGCCCTCCATCATGCCTCAGCTTTGTTTGCCCTCCATCGTGCCTCTGCTTTGTTTGCCGTCCATCATGCCTCAGCTTTGTTTGCCCTCCATCATGCCTCAGCTTTGTTTGCCCTCAATCATGCCTCAGCTTTGTTTGCCCTCCATCATGCCTCAGCTTTGTTTGCCGTCCATCATGCCTCAGCTTTGTTTGCCGTCCATCATGCCTCAGCTTTGTTTGCCGTCCATCATGCCTCAGCTTTGTTTGCCCTCCATCAAGCCTCAGCTTTGTTTGCCCTCCATCATGCCTCAGCTTTGTTTGCCCTCCATCATGCCTCAGCTTTGTTTGCCGTCCATCATGCCTCAGCTTTGTTTGCCCTCCATCAAGCCTCAGCTTTGTTTGCCCTCCATCATGCCTCAGCTTTGTTTGCCCTCCATCATGCCTCAGCTTTGTTTGCCCTCCATCATGCCTCAGCTTTGTTTGCCCTCCATCATGCCTCTGCTTTGTTTGCCGTCCATCATGCCTCAGCTTTGTTTGCCCTCCATCATGCCTCAGCTTTGTTTGCCCTCAATCATGCCTCAGCTTTGTTTGCCGTCCATCATGCCTCAGTTTTGTTTGCCGTCCATCATGCCTCAGCTTTGTTTGCCGTCCATCATGCCTCAGTTTTGTTTGCCGTCCATCATGCCTCAGTTTTGTTTGCCGTCCATCATGCCTCAGCTTTGTTTGCCCTCCATCAAGCCTCAGCTTTGTTTGCCCTCCATCATGCCTCAGCTTTGTTTGCCGTCCATCATGCCTCAGTTTTGTTTGCCGTCCATCATGCCTCAGCTTTGTTTGCCGTCCATCATGCCTCAGCTTTGTTTGCCGTCCATCATGCCTCAGCTTTGTTTGCCCTCCATCATGCCTCAGCTTTGTTTGCCCTCCATCATGCCTCAGTTTTGTTTGCCCTCCATCATGCCTCAGTTTTGTTTGCCGTCCATCATGCCTCAGCTTTGTTTGTATATAGGCCTCTATATATATATATATATATATATATATATATATATATATATATTATATTACCATATAATACCATGGTTTTCCATGGTATATTTTCATAAAGGTAATGAGGCAGACTCATTGCATAACTTGAAACTATTATATGAGGTCAGCTAGTGTAATCAATGTCTGGATATGTAGTGTAGCTTCTAAGCAACATTGCTCAATGCTGTACAAACTTCAGTTAAGCAGTGCCAATCCAGTCATGTAGCGATAAACACTGACCATCTTGTGTCATGTTTATATAATTCTCAATGGCCGATATATTGACCTTGACGTAGATAATGGTTACGCTGTGCTTTGATGTAGTGCTGCATTCAGTCAGGCCTCTTACGGGCCACTTGTATTGTTGTGTCTGGACTCATGTGTGCGTCTTTCAAGTTTATTGCATTACAAATGACATTGGATTAGTCACAGCACAATTACTTTCATGATATTAGACCAAGAGAAAACAAAAATTAGTTTCTTGTCTGGGCTTTTTGACAAATGGAAGAGGGAGTCCCTTATTTTTACTGTTTGCTATGATTTTTTTGTGATTTTTTTAAAAATGGCCACCAAATCTTAGATGATCACAATGGTGGATTTATGGACTATTGTTTGTCCAGTGCAATGTGGACAGAATCTAACAGTACTTTGCATGGCACTTTTTGGACAGAGATTTCTTCACCAAACCGAAAAATTAATAATTAATTTTTTGAAGGGTAAATCATAAAAATGGATGCAGTGGTCAAAATGGAAGCGAGTGAGACGATAAACATGTTTCTTTGCTTGGCCTAATACAAATTTGAGAATACGTGGTTATTATCTCTGTCCAAATGATTCACTGGCTGTGGCCTGTATGCAATGCATAGAGCAGACATTACCTGGCTGCAGTAGGAATCTTGATGCGTCTGCTTTTTATAGAATGTAGAACCTATATAATTATAGGTTGATCATTGGATAGTATTTTTCTATGGCGAACTGAGGCATTTTGATGAAACAAAGTAAGATATTCTATACAGAGATTGTAATAACCAGTGTCTCACTGACCACGTAGTCATACAGAGGTTGTAATAACCAGTGTCTCACTGACCACGTAGTCATGCAGAGGTTGTAATGACCAGTGTCTCACTGACTACATAGTCACACAGAGGTTGTAATAACCAGTGTCTCACTGACCACATAGTCTCACAGAGGGTGTAATGACCAGTGTCTCACTGACCACATAGTCATACAGAGGTTGTAATAACCAGTGTCTCACTGACCACGTAGTCACACAGAGGTTGTAATAACCAGTGTCTCACTGACCACATAGTCTCACAGAGGGTGTAATGACCAGTGTCTCACTGACTACATAGTCACACAGAGGTTGTAATAACCAGTGTCTCACTGACCACGTAGTCTCACAGAGGGTGTAATGACCAGTGTCTCACTGACCACGTAGCCATACAGAGGTTGTAATGACCAGTGTCTCACTGACCATATAGTCTCACAGAGGGTGTAATGACCAGTGTCTCACTGACCACGTAGTCATACAGAGGTTGTAATGACCAGTGTCTCACTCACCATGTAGTCATACAGAGGTTGTAATAACCAGTGTCTCACTGACCACATAGTTACACAGAGGTTGTAATAACCAGTGTCTCACTGACTACATAGTCACACAGAGGTTGTAATAACCAGTGTCTCACTGACCACGTAGTCTCACAGAGGTTGTAATAACCAGTGTCTCACTGACCACGTAGTCTCACAGAGGTTGTAATAACCAGTGTCTCACTGACCACGTAGTCACACAGAGGTTGTAATAACCAGTGTCTCACTGACCACATAGTCTCACAGAGGGTGTAATGACCAGTGTCTCACTGACCACGTAGTCATACAGAGGTTGTAATAACCAGTGTCTCACTGACAACGTAGTCATACAGAGGTTGTAATAACCAGTGTCTCACTGACCACAGAGGTTGTGCTGGCAGTGGAAAATGCGTCATTTTGCAAGGACACTAATTTTAAGGTGGTCACATTTGGTGGAACTTAAAAAAAATATATTTTATTTTTGCCAGAAAATTTAACATGATTTGAATTTTTAAATAAAATTGCAGGTAAAATTTTCTAGGAATCCAGGAAAACATCATTGTGGCCAGTTATATAAAAAGCACATGTTACAAATGGTGCGAAATACGGCAGCATATGTTGTAATGCAGCAACAACGCCATGATTATCTTCACATTATGCCTGTCCTGATCATCCTACTCTGGCTGTCAATTCAATGGCACATCGTCTATAAACTACTTGTGCTGATGTTCCAACGCATGATCTCAGAAAAATTGCCAACATGATTTCACAAGCCAGACCGCCAGCTAGAAATGACCGTTTGTGTTTACTATATTTAAGTTCACGACTATTCTGTTCACATTTACATTGTATCACATTTTTTTTAATGTCTGCCATGTTAAATGACACATCAGGAATACTGATGCACATTAATTAGTTTTCTCCAGATATGAGGTGATTACGTTAACAATGTAATTTATTGTAATTACAGTGATTAATAATCATGATTATGTGAAGTCTTATTTAATGTTCAATGCCTTGATCATGAATGCATTAATATTATACAAACTTATCACCAACATTCACCATACAGATATAAAGACAACATGTAACATAAATGGGATGCACAGAATCAGTAGACACCGGCAGGTTATGACAAGTCTGGTGGTGGTCATTATTAATCTTATTTGTCTTAGACAGAATGAATGGATTGACCTGACAAAGGCCTGTGAATCCTGTCTACCAGCCATGCCCTGCTGACCATTATGGGCTGTACTCTAGTCATTTAACAGGTGATCTGTGGATACTTAATTATTTTATTATACCCAGGTTTGAGCTCCAGTTGTCTACTACACACTTGCTAATCTTCCCGTGTTAATCATCTCATAACAATCCTGGTAGATGTTTATACAATCACATCTATTACCAACTGATATTGCTAATGTCTGACAAATTACATCATTGGTTGATGTAGCTACTGTGAAAGTTCAACTGTTTGTTTGGGTTGGCCCATAGGGGGTGACAACAGCACCACCCTGGGTCAGGGATCAATCAATCAATCAATTAATCAGTAATCAGTAATATTGAACTTTATTTCTTCCCTCATATCCACAGTACAATCCTGTTCGTGAATGTTTACATTTGACTAAAATGCTAAAAGCTATGAATACTGACATATAAAGCTACTAAGAATTATTGATCAATCATTCAATCATTCATTTCTTTCCAACAAACAATACAAATCCCATTAGTATAAAATACTACACCATTTGTAACAATATAAAATATAGGTATATTTATGCAATAGTGTGTTGGTTAGGGGATAAATAGAAGTGTAGTACTTACATCTGATGCCTCCGAACTAGTATAGTTATTATCCAGATACAATGTCTTACAAAAAATGGATGGTTTCAGTAAGAACATTATTTCAGTTTTCTGGTCACAGGGCGCGTCACCCAGGCTTGAAGGCGTACGGAGACCGCCCGCTGATACAGGCCAATCAACGTGCCCCAACAGAACTTGGCATCCATACGCAGGTGCCGTACCGCCTTCCAAAGATAGAGCCGGTGTTGCATGAACAGGTTCCTTACCGACTGCCCAGGATAGAGCCAGAGGATCGCATCGCAGAAGGCAGCTACAAAGTGTGGAGTCAACATGGGTACAAAGTCTACCGTGAAGAGTGAGTTAGATGGTGTCATTACATAAATTAAAATTACTATCCAGTTAAAAAAAACTGCTCAAAGGTGCATGCTAATAGTTTTAAAATAGATCAAATAAAATTTTTAATAAGTTAAAATATGTTAAATAAATAAAAGAACCTTATTTTCAAATAGAAAGTAATTGCTGCTGCTACAATAATGTTATAAAACTTAAAAGCAGCATGAAAAAGATGTGTCCTTAAAACCATCTTGAAAGCAGAGTTCACTTCTGTGACTGCAGAAGGCAGATCATTCCAAAGTGTCGACCCAGCCACAGGAGCTGTAACCATAACTTTCAAAGTTGTATCACGGGATAGTGATTTTAACTCATAGACTATAGTCTTCTCAGTGTCCGAACCAACATTTCAGACATACTAAGTTCAAGAATCTCCAAAGAACTCACCTTTTTTAGCTAGTCTACTTCCACTAAGGAATACACCAACTGTGAATGAGGTCGCTTTTTATACACGTCGTTTATTTATTTATTTTTAATCTCAGTATTATACTCTATTTATTGATTAATTTTTATATATAACTTTCACTGTATATAGATGTGATTCTAACGATTGCATGTTATAGTGACTGTACTGTACACATATGTTATAGTGACTGTACTGTATACATATGTTATAGTGACTGTACTGTACACATATGTTATAGTGACTGTACTGTATACATATGTTATAGTGACTGTACTGTACACACATGTTATAGTGACTGTACTGTACACACATGTTATAGTGACTGTACTGTACACACATGTTATAGTGACTGTACTGTACACACATGTTATAGTGACTGTACTGTACACACATGTTATAGTGATTGTACTGTACACATATGTTATAGTGACTGTACTGTACACACATGTTATAGTGACTGTACTGTACACACATGTTATATTGACTGCACTGTATACATATGTTATAGTGACTGTACTGTACACACGTTATAGTGACTGTACTGTACACACATGTTATAGTGACTGTACTGTACACACATGTTATAGTGACTGTACTGTACACATATGTTATAGTAGGGAGTTCAGGCAGGAAAATGAACTTGGACACCCAAACCTTAATCTCCATTCATTGGAAAGAGCCTGCTCTAAGGAACAAAATGACACAAAAATCGTTCAGATTGGTCAATCCATTGATTTTCTATGAATATTTTAATATCCGATATATAAGCATTTCTATGAAATAGTCATAGGGATAATGAACAGCCTTTTGTCTTAGCAATGGCACCATTTTGGCTGCATAATTAGCTATTTCCAGCATTTATTATGTGCTAGCATGGTTATTTCTAAACGAATCACTATAAAACTTGCCATCTTTACATAATTTTAACTGCTGAATCCAAATCTGGTCGCGGATTTTGAACATTGTGAATATTAATGACCTAATTTGCATATGCAAATGCCCTAATTGCCTAAATATTCACATTATATCAGTTCTAATACTTCTAAGGCATAAAATACTGAACTGAATGGGAACAAAATAGTAAACTGACATTTATAAACACTCTTAATTTATGTGCGCAGAACACAAGATGGCTGCTCATCTTCCAAGATGGCGGCCATCTTGGATTTCCAAGGGAATGGCGAGCATGTCTGTTTTGTTATAAAGTATGTCGTGTACGATGCCAAAATAAAGGGTAAATACTTTAAGATAACTGGTCACCAAGTAGCTAAAGACACATGGTAAGCATTGATTACCAAATATTTGGGGGCCATTTCAAAATTATATGATGCATACCAATGATTCCTCAGTAGGCCTAACTTATGCTAACCTGATTGTCAAGTGCAACAGCATACTTGTCATTACATAAAGTATTCTTCTTTATACTGTTTGTATTCATTGTCAAGATGCAGAGTAGAAGTAGAACACATTTTCCAAATTCTCAGCCTGGAATCCCTGGGCACTATCGATATGCCGTCCTCGAGGATGTAAATAGCCTTCGTCTCCTTCAGATCGGGAGGTGAAGGCCACTGGAAGTAGCTCTGTCCAACCCTCTTCATATAGTTTATTTTAGCCTCTTCTGGAGAAATTATTTCTGCAACTTGTCCCAAATACCATCTGTCATCAAAGGCAACAGCCACAAAAGTGTTCACTGGCACTGACCCCTCACAGAATTTTATTTCCACGCGTTCTTGTCTACTGCTTTTCAAAACTGGAGTTGGTGTCGGAGTTACTGATGTTGCACTCCTTTTCAAAGCGACAGCTTTCCTGAGGATGTTTCTAGCTGTTGTTTGCTGCAAAGATATTTTTGTAACTGGCACTGTCACTGTCCTGGCTTTTGGCGCCAACTTAGCCTCACGGTGACTGTCTAACAGTTGCAATCTTTGCTCTTTAGGGCGCAAGCATAGCATTTGCTCCTCTGAAGGTGTGGGAGGATCAGTAGCAGCACTAGTTGCAGTCAAACGAAGCATGGCAATCAAGTTGTCTGTCAATTTGTCTAGCCCAAACTGAACACCACCTGTAGAAAACTGAGTTAAGTTCTTGTTTTGCTGAAAAACTTGTGACTTAATCTCCTGCTGATGCCAGTGATGGTAACGAAGCTGATCTTTAAGTGCCTTGGTCTTTTCACCCTTTGTCTTCAGATTTGAAACATTCTTCTTCACATCCTGGGCTGTCACCCATACACCACCAGTTTCCACAATTCGCTTTTCAAGGTCTTCTCTTGCTTTGACATCTTTCAGCAGCTTGGCTTCTTTCTTTATCTTGGTCTCGTCTATGAATCTCTTGCGAGCAATCTTCACTAATTTCTGTCGTTCTCGGTTTCTTCTTCTTCTGAGAGGAGCCAACTTGATAGCACGTACCATCAGTGTCCTCCTCTTATCTGATGGTAGGGCTTTGAAGTACTTCGATGACTTGTTGTTTCTGAAGCAAATCGTTCCTGAAATGTGGCTGGTGAAGCGTTGTGGGGCACGGTTTACTTCACGGTCCAAGTCACTGAAGTCCTTCTCTCCAGTTCTGTTTGTCGTTGGACAAGATTTGGTGGCTGCTACTACTTCAGCTGAAGGAGTAGCATAGTTCCCTCCTGGAAGTTGGTCCTCAAGTTGGCGTTTGACCAAAGAATGCATATGAAAACATAAAAGTTCTAGACATTCCTTGGTCAGGCTCTCAACTTCAGGTAGACACGGCATGAAGAGCTCTTCAAATACGTTATCTTTGTGTGCTGGAAACTCTGGGAATACAGACGCTCCTTGTAGAAGACTTGTGGCATCAGACGAGAGTTCTCCGAGAGAGAGTTCCAAGTGGAGCCAGTGGCGATTGAGGTCAAAGATATGGATGTCCTGCCGCTCCACAACCCTCCAGAGTGGTTGAGTAACAAGAACTGCAATTATCCCAAGGGCTCGTAATGCTGCCAAACAGATAGGTGATTGTATACTGTCCTTAATGCACAATAGAAGTCGATTACTCTCAGGCAACGTCTCTAAGAAGTCAGCGATGTGTGTGCGATGGTAATAGATGGCTGCTCCATCGATAAACAGGACATTGAATCTGTGTCGTAAGAAAGAAACAATCCTGTTTGTCTCATCAATGTTGAAGAAATGCCTCCCAATCAGCGAGCCAGCCAAATCTTTGGTTGCCACTGCTTGTCATCGATTGTGAAATTTCAAATATGAGATCAAATGACCTGGCATTGCCCTTAGTGAAAGAATTTGTGGTAATCTGAGTAGACTCCGACAAAGCAATGTCTTCATATATTTTAAGCGCCTTGGGTGCTTCTGTGCCCATATTTGCCAGAACGTGCAACCCACAGAATAGCCCATGCAATTCAACAAGTTGATTCTGCTGGTCCCTCGAAAGGCTCTTGAAATCTTTCATATGCTTTTCAAAGATATCCCTTCTGAATTCTTCAAACTTATCTTTGAAAGTTTTGTTGACGATATGACGGTCAGTCATCAAATTCTTGATGTTTGCCATCATCTGTGCTTGCAACTCATCGATTCTTTCAGCATCATCGGTTGATATCTCCGCAAGATCTTTAAATAATAAGGAGAGAGTTTCCAAAAATGAGGCTGTATCCCCTCTGGCCATTTCCTGGATACCGACAGAGAGGGATTCTTTCTCATTTTTGTCAGAATTTGGATTTATGCGAGTTATCTGAAAAGAAGCATATTCCTTGAATTTTTTTTTGGTTCCATCAAGGGATAGGGTCATATCACGGCTGTTTAACATGACATCTGCAACATGCATGTTGGCAATGGTTTCACATTCAGATTGAAAACCGCTTGTGGTGGATGTCGCCGGTAGTTTATCTACATGACATTCTGTGAGCCCTGTCAATACAGTTTTCACCACTTCACTGCACTTGGCGACAGAAACACCCATTGACAAAAGTTCCATGTAAACTAATCGAACATTGTCACTGTAGCTAACATGGCCATTTCTAACCTCTTGCGTTTCAATGGTCACCAAAGACTCCTCTTTTTGTTGGTTACTGTTAGACATGTCTGACACTGTTTCTAACAGGGACACATATTCGTTCTCTAATTCATGGACACTATCATTGAGCTGTGAAATCTTAGAGTCCTTTGTAGCACAAGTGTGGCACCTTGTTGCCATGGTCTGCCATTTTGATTTCAGCTTTAGTGCATTATGTTTTTTCTGTTCTAGAGAAACAACTTTTGCCTTCAAACTTTCTACTTCTTTCAAACATTTATCAAGTGTGGCCCTTGTTGCTAATGCCCGTTTATCACGTTTATACACATTTTTTGTGTTGTAATGGCCAACCCGCTTTCTAAGTTTGTCCAGTTCAGATGTTGCACTTAGTATTTTATCTTGTAAGTCACTAAGCTGAGTTTTTCCAATTTGGAATTTGTGGTAAATTTTCTCAATGTCAGCTTCTGATACAACAGATGATCTTTTGAATGCAAGGCTTGACAGTTCGACTAAAGTCGGGAAATGGTTTTCACATTGTGTTCCCATTTCCATAATTTCTGGCTGGGAAACTGACACTGGTACAAGCTTAGAGTTAGAGGGAGGCTGATAAGGATATTTCAAATAGGCATCCCTCTCATCCTTCTTGCCCCTCACATTAGAAGCATGGCTGACAATCCTTCCCCACTGCCTCTGGATGGTGCCAGAATGAGGAAGAGAATCTAAATGAAAAAGCCTCTGAACCCAGGAAGCACACTGACTGTCAGTTACACCTTTTACAGTCTTTATGTGGTTCAGTTCTAAAAGCATACCTAATGAAACTGTAACATGGCCAGTATAAACATCTGAACTATTGAACAACCAATTCAGTGAAATGCCTGCATCCCGACAGAGAGGACCAACAATGTCATTGGAAGGTTTGGGAAGAACTGGAGCCGGAATCTGAGATAATGGTGAAAACTTCTTCTTCCGGAAAGCTTTATCAGTGTTCCGTCGAACGAACCGAAGAAAAGATGACACATGGTCAGGCAAGCGCAGTCCCAACTTAGGAAGGAGACGAAGAAGGTCATGTTGCAGTTGAAGATTCTCAGATTCCTCAATTTTCTTGATTAGAATGTAAAAGAACGCCACATTTGGTGCCTTTTCCTTTGGTAAAGTGTTATCTGAAACAATAAAAAATGCATTAACAATTATGAAACTACATATTTTTTTTACAAAACATGTTAAATATATAATGAGAATGTAGATACAGCAATACTAAAGGTGTTCATATTATTTAAGAAATATTCTCACGTGAAAAAGATTTGTAAATTGTGTTTTTACAATACAGTTGTATAAACAAAATGACTACATAAATCTTGTTTGCATTAAGTTCTGCATGCAACTATGGACATAAATACATCATGTGATTTAACTAAATGTAGCTTGAAGATGCATTGCAGGTTAGAATTAAACCGAAATTAAAACCCCATACAAAGATCGGCCGACTTGAATTTAGGGAGTGCACTTAATACATGGAATAGCACAGGAAGCCAATACGCATGCGCAGCTGTGGAAAATCCATGCGAACAACGGCGCATGCAAATTTATTCTGCTGTTACATTTATTGTCGCTATCCCCCCGCCGATACCTACTTGTAATGAAAGTCGTAAACAAACTACGACAAAGTTATTCTAACGCTAATATATCAATGAATATAGGAGGATTTTGAAAGAATGATATGTTCACTAAACATCAAGATTGATAAGTATCATCCTTACCTTGGAGAAAATGGTCAATTTCTGATTCGGTCCACCCGCTTATGTTAAAAAGTGTCTCCAGCGTCTCGGCGGCATAGGCCATGGTTGAAATGGGTCAGACCTGTCGGGGAAAAGTACGATTTTACACTTGTTCTTCAAATTAATATCACAAACCACGTAAGTGATTTTTATCTAAATAAATTACTCTATCAAATCGTACTTGCCGATTAGAAATCGAGGCGCGAGATTTTTAAGAAATCGACGAATTTTTCGATAATTCTTACCTCATTCAGAAGCCGCAATGTTTATGTCAATTCGGCATCGCTGACGTCATTCTCGGGAATTCCACGGTCAAAATGAGGCTATTTAAAACAGCCTATCCAAAGAGGAACAACTGTTTATCTTCTTTTGAAATGTAGGTATCCCCCAGAAAAATAGCGCCGTCGACTTGCGTCCGCTGGATGCAGTGCCACGTTCATGGATTAATTAGCAACGAACGCGATGAGATATGATAGTTTTATTATTGAGGAACAATAAGTTATATTATAACAGTATTATGGATCACTTGAAAACATTTATGAGGGACGTTTCATGTGAAAACTGTGGTCTTGAAGTTTGTGGTATGCGGAGGCCAAGTAGTACTTTCGCCGCCGTTGCTTCGAGCCACAGCGGTATCGCTGAACTCCCTAGTTATAGTGACTGTGCTGTACACACATGTTATATTGACTGTACTGTATACATATGTTATAGTGACTGTACTGTACACACATGTTATAGTGACTGTACTGTACACACATGTTATATTGACTGTACTGTATACATATGTTATAGTGACTGTACTGTATACATATGTTATAGTGACTGTACTGTACACACATGTTATATTGACTGTACTGTACACATATGTTATAGTGACTGTACTGTACACACATGTTATAGTGACTGTACTGTACACATATGTTATAGTGACTGTACTGTACACACATGTTATAGTGACTGTACTGTACACACATGTTATAGTGACTGTACTGTACACACATGTTATATTGACTGTACTGTATACATATGTTATAGTGACTGTACTGTATACATATGTTATAGTGACTGTACTGTACACACATGTTATAGTGACTGTACTGTACACACATGTTATAGTGACTGTGCTGTACACACATGTTATATTGACTGTACTGTATACATATGTTATAGTGACTGTACTGTACACACATGTTATAGTGACTGTACTGTACACACATGTTATAGTGACTGTACTGTACACACATGTTATAGTGACTGTACTGTACACATATGTTATAGTGACTGTGCTGTACACACATGTTATATTGACTGTACTGTATACATTTGTTATAGTGACTACTGTACACACATGTTATAGTGACTGTGCTGTACACACATGTTATATTGACTGTGCTGTACACACATGTTATAGTGACTGTACTGTACACACATGTTATAGTGACTGTACTGTACACATATGTTATAGTGACTGTACTGTACACACATGTTATAGTGACTGTACTGTACACACATGTTATAGTGACTGTACTGTACACACACGTTATAGTGACTGTACTGTACACATATGTTATAGTGACTGTGCTGTACACACATGTTATATTGACTGTACTGTACACACATGTTATAGTGACTGTACTGTACACATATGTTATAGTGACTGTACTGTACACACATGTTATAGTGACTGTACTGTACACACATGTTATAGTGACTGTGCTGTACACATATGTTATAGTGACTGTGCTGTACACACATGTTATATTGACTGTACTGTACACATATGTTATAGTGACTGTACTGTACTCACATGTTATAGTGACTGTACTGTACACATATGTTATAGTGACTGTACTGTACACACATGTTATAGTGACTGTACTGTACACACATGTTATAGTGACTGTACTGTACACACATGTTATAGTGACTGTACTGTACACACATGTTATAGTGACTGTACTGTACACACATGTTATAGTGACTGTACTGTACACATATGTTATAGTGACTGTGCTGTACACACATGTTATATTGACTGTACTGTATACATTTGTTATAGTGACTACTGTACACACATGTTATAGTGACTGTGCTGTACACACATGTTATATTGACTGTACTGTACACACATGTTATAGTGACTGTACTGTACACACATGTTATAGTGACTGTACTGTATACATATGTTATAGTGACTGTACTGTACACACATGTTATAGTGACTGTACTGTACACATATAGATGGGCTGGTCCCAAATAAAAAGCACTGTATAAATGTTTGAATAATAATATTTATGGTTATTATGGCTGCAGACCAAGGGAGATGACAGTTTTTTCAAGCCAGAAGGTGGCAGCATCTCCCAGTGTTCAAGAACGGTTCCACTTGCCCTACCAGATGGCGTCCTACCCTAAGTTCCACCACGCTGTTATAGAACCAGTCACTGATCAACCGAAGCTCTACGCCAACACCAGCGATCATGCATTGTACAACTGGTTCGTATATCCTGGGCGTAATCAGGTTTTGTATAGGGAGTGCACATTCTTGACATTTATTTATTAAAGATCAAGGTCTAAAGGAACAGTGAAGTACTGCTAGTGAGGATGTCAGAAAGTACTCTTTTTTACATAGAATCATAAATGAATGGAACAAATTATCAACTGATTGTGTAACTGCTGAAGTGGATCTACATAAAAAATAAACAAATAGTTCATGAGGGCAGGTTACACATAGATGAGTGTACTCTGGATGAGCCAATGGCTACCTTGTCCACTTGCCATTTGGGTTTTTTCATCCTCACTGCCAGGGGCTTCTGACGAAATCAGTACCCCTGACAGATCTACCCTTGTCACCAGAGACTTCTGACTACACCAGTAGCCCTGACAGATCTACCCTTGCCAGCAGAGACTTCTGACTACATCAGTTGCCCTGACAGATCTACCCTCGCCACCAGAGACTTCTGACTACACCAGTAGCCCTGACAGATCTACCCTCGCCACCAGAGACTTCTGACTACATCAGTAGCCCTGACAGATCTACCCTCGCCACCAGAGATTTCTGACTACACCAGTAGCCCTGACAGATCTACTCTCGCCACCAGAGACTTCTGACTACATCAGTACCCCTGACAGATCTATCCTTGCCACCAGAGATTTCTGACTACACCAGTAGCCCTGACAGATCTACCCTCGCCACCAGAGACTTCTGACTACATCAGTAGCCCTGACAGATCTACCCTTGTCACCAGAGACTTCTGACTACATCAGTAGCCCTGACAGATCTACCCTCGCCACCAGAGACTTCTGACTACACCAGTAGCCCTGACAGATCTACCCTTGCCAGCAGAGACTTCTGACTACATCAGTAGCCCTGACAGATCTACCCTTGTCACCAGAGACTTCTGACTACATCAGTAGCCCTGACAGATCTACCCTCGCCACCAGAGACTTCTGACTACACCAGTAGCCCTGACAGATCTACCCTTGCCAGCAGAGACTTCTGACTACATCAGTTGCCCTGACAGATCTACCCTCGCCACCAGAGACTTCTGACTACACCAGTAGCCCTGACAGATCTACCTTCGCCACCAGAGACTTCTGACTACATCAGTAGCCCTGACAGATCTACCCTCGCCACCAGAGACTTCTGACTACATCAGTACCCCTGACAGATCTACCCTTGCCACCAGAGATTTCTGACTACATCACTAGCCCTGACAGATCTACCCTTGCCACCAGAGGCTGGCTGGCGAGGATGTCTGTCGGGGTGCTGTAGTACTATTGCCAAGCAGGGATGTCTGCCAGGAGTACTGTAGTACTACTGCCAACCCTGGCTAGTGAGGGTGTCTGCCAGGGGTGCTGTAGCACTACTGCCACCACTGGCTGGCGAGGGTGTCTGCCAGGGGTACTGTAGTGCTACTACCACAACTGGCTGGCGAGGATGTCTGCCAGGGGTACTGTAGTACTACTACCACCCTGGCTATTGAGGATGTATGTCGGGGTACTGTAGTACTACTACCACCCCTGGCTATTGAGGATGTCTGCCAGGGGTACTGTAGTACTACACCCCTGGCTAGCAAGGATGTTTGCCCTGGGCACTGTAGTACTACTACCATCCTGGCTAGCAAGGATGTCTGCCAGGGGTACTGTAGTACTACTACCACCCCTGGCTAGTGAGGATGTCTGCCATGGGTACTGTAGTAGTACTACTACCACCCCTGGCTGGTGAGGATGTCTGCCAGGGGTACTGTAGTAGTACTACTACCACCCCTGGCTGGTGAGGATGTCTGCCATGGGTACTGTAGTAGTACTACTACCACCCCTGGCTGGTGAGGATGTCTGCCATGGGTACTGTAGTAGTACTACTACCACCCCTGGCTGGTGAGGATGTCTGCCATGGGTACTGTAGTAGTACTACTACCACCCCTGGCTGGTGAGGATGTCTGCCATGGGTACTGTAGTAGTACTACTACCACCCCTGGCTGGTGAGGATGTCTGCCATGGGTACTGTAGTAGTACTACTACCACCCCTGGCTGGTGAGGATGTCTGCCATGGGTACTGTAGTACTACTACCACCCCTGGCTGGTGAGGATGTCTGCCATGGGTACTGTAGTAGTACTACTACCACCCCTGGCTAGCGAGGGTGTCTGCCAGGGGTATTGTAGTAGTACTACTATCACCCCTGGCTAGCAAGGATGTCTGCCAGGTGTGCTATAGTACTACTACCACCCCTGGCTGGCGAGGATGTCTGCCAGGGGTACTGTAGTAGTACTACTACCACCCCTGGCTGGTGAGGATGTCTGCCATGGGTACTGTAGTACTACTACCACCCCTGGCTGGTGAGGATGTCTGCCAGGGGTACTGTAGTACTACTACCACCCCTGGCTAGCAAGGATGTCTGCCAGGTGTGCTGTAGTACTACTACCACCCCTGGCTAGCAAGGATGTCTGCCAGGTGTGCTATAGTACTACTACCACCCCTGACTAGCAAGGATGTCTGCCAGGTGTGCTATAGTACTACTACCACCCCTGACTAGCAAGGATGTCTGCCAGGTGTGCTATAGTACTACTACCACCCCTGGCTAGCAAGGATGTCTGCCAGGTGTGCTGTAGTACTACTACCACCCCTGGCTAGCAAGGATGTCTGCCAGGTGTGCTGTAGTACTACTACCACCCCTGGCTAGCAAGGATGTCTGCCAGGTGTGCTATAGTACTACTACCACCCCTGACTAGCAAGGATGTCTGCCAGGTGTGCTATAGTACTACTACCACCCCTGGCTAGCAAGGATGTCTGCCAGGTGTGCTATAGTACTACTACCACCCCTGGCTAGCAAGGATGTCTGCCAGGTGTGCTATAGTACTACTACCACCCCTGACTAGCAAGGATGTCTGCCAGGTGTGCTATAGTACTACTACCACCCCTGGCTAGCAAGGATGTCTGCCAGGTGTGCTGTAGTACTACTACCACCCCTGGCTAGCAAGGATGTCTGCCAGGTGTGCTATAGTACTACTACCACCCCTGACTAGCAAGGATGTCTGCCAGGTGTGCTATAGTACTACTACCACCCCTGGCTAGCAAGGATGTCTGCCAGGTGTGCTATAGTACTACTACCACCCCTGGCTAGCAAGGATGTCTGCCAGGTGTGCTATAGTACTACTACCACCCCTGACTAGCAAGAATGTCTGCCAGGTGTGCTATAGTACTACTACCACCCCTGGCTAGCAAGGATGTCTGCCAGGTGTGCTGTAGTACTACTACCACCCCTGGCTAGCAAGGATGTCTGCCAGGTGTGCTATAGTACTACTACCACCTCTGACTAGCAAGGATGTCTGCCAGGTGTGCTGTAGTACTCCTACCACCCCTGACTAGCAAGGATGTCTGCCAGGTGTGGTATAGTACTACTACCACCCCTGGCTAGCAAGGATGTCTGCCAGGTGTGCTATAGTACTACTACCACCCCTGGCTAGCAAGGATGTCTGCCAGGTGTGCTATAGTACTACTACCACCCCTGACTAGCAAGGATGTCTGCCAGGTGTGCTATAGTACTACTACCACCCCTGACTAGCAAGGATGTCTGCCAGGTGTGCTATAGTACTACTACCACCCCTGGCTAGCAAGGATGTCTGCCAGGTGTGCTATAGTACTACTACCACCCCTGGCTAGCAAGGATGTCTGCCAGGTGTGCTATAGTACTACCACCACCCCTGGCTAGCAAGGATGTCTGCCAGGTGTGCTATAGTACTACTACCACCCCTGACTAGCAAGGATGTCTGCCAGGTGTGCTATAGTACTACTACCACCCCTGACTAGCAAGGATGTCTGCCAGGTGTGCTATAGTACTACTACCACCCCTGGCTAGCAAGGATGTCTGCCAGGTGTGCTATAGTACTACTACCACCCCTGGCTAGCAAGGATGTCTGCCAGGTGTGCTATAGTACTACTACCACCCCTGACTAGCAAGGATGTCTGCCAGGTGTGCTATAGTACTACTACCACCCCTGGCTAGCAAGGGTGTCTGCCAGGTGTGCTATAGTACTACTACCACCTCTGGCTAGCAAGGATGTCTGCCAGGTGTGCTGTAGTACTACTACCACCCCTGGCTGGCGAGGATGTCTGCCATGGGTACTGTAGTACTACTACTACCCCTGGCTATCAAGGATGTCTGCCAGGGGTACTGTAGTACTACTACCAACCCTGGCTAGCGAGGATGGCTTTTTTCTTTGAATGGCAGTCTTGTTAAATCTGATTACATCTTGTTATATCTTGTCTTGAAAGTGCAGTATTTTTTCATAAAGCTGGGCTCATCCAGCAGGAGAACCCCTGTAACTCTCCACCACCTTATATTAATTTAATAATTAATATATTGTAATATATGAAATACTGCCACTTATTTTCAGTATATACAGCCATGTGAACTATGAGAAGTTGAACACGCCCCGGTGTGACTCGCCCACTAAGTCTGAGTCGAGCATTCACTGGGTCCTCTCACCCTACAAAGACCTGCACATTGACAAGAAGGTAGCTGTTCCTATTCTAACATCTTTAGCAGCCAAGTGTGTTGGAAGAATACAAAAATTTGACCTTGACCTGTTTATGTATTCAACCTTGACCTGTTTATGCATTCAACCTTGCCGTTGGGTACATTCATGAAAAGCTGTCAAAAATGTCCAATGGCTTTGGACAAAGTTGATCAGTGTTAGGCATTCATGGGTACAGTCAGGCAGGATGGGCTTGTCATTTACAGCTCTAACATTATATTCCGTCCACATACAGTATAAACATGACATTCGGACCGAAATAGCCAAATTAAATATATAACATTCAAATTATATTTAAGACAATTATGGTCCATTGACAACTTGTTTTAAAGTAAGATTTCAACCAAAAAATGAGATTATCACATGGAAACTTGTCACATAATAATTGATGCATGTTGTAGGGGACCCATCGTGTGCAAGGCCCGTACTCACGCAAGTTCACCGTCACTTGTATGGCCCCGACCAACTGGCTGCGGATGAAGTGGGGACAGACCGCCAAGTCTTCTCCTGTTGTCCAGCGGTGGCGGCCCTCTACCACTGCCACCTCCTGTATCAGAGGTCGTACCCCCATCCAGGCCAACCACAGGGTCGTGAGGGTCACCACTGAGGGGAATACATTTTGTCCTTGAAAGGTGAAGGTCTGCGTGATGATAATCATTTATTGAATAGTTGCTCAACTTATATTGATGATGGGTACTGTTTGATGGGTACTGTTTGATGGGTACTGTTTGTCAATTGTTTTCTGAATGTTTGTTACTAGAACATTTTGTAGAAAAATTTTGTAGCGACATTTTGTGTCATCTTGTGGACTTCGTTACATCATTGTGATCATGGATGCATTGTTGTGGTGTGTGTGTGTGTGTGTGTGTGTGTGTGTGTGTGTGTGTGTGTGTGTGTGTGTGTGTGTGTGTGTGTGTGTGTGTGTGTGTGTGTGTGTGTGTGTGTGTGTGTGTGTGTGTGTGTGTGTGTGTGTGTGTGTGTGTGTGTGTGTGTGTGTGTGTGTGTGTGTGTGTGTGTGTGTGTGTGTGTGTGTGTGTGTGTGTGTGTGTGTGTGTGTGTGTGTGTGTGTGTGTGTGTGTGTGTTTGTGCATATGTGCTGCAAACATGCATGCATGAGTGTAAATGACTGACTGTGTATGTATGTATGTACATACGTGTGTATGCAAGGTATGTATTTATGTGTATGTACATTTGATGGAATGTACATTTATACTATGTATGGCAGTGTATTTATGAAAATGTAAAAAAAATTCTAGAAAGATATATTATACATATATAAACATATAATTATATGGGTCAAATTAATCATACTGGGTAGTCAGTTACAGTTGTAAGTGACTGCACGTCTGACATTATTGTAAATTAACAACTGGGAAAACATCATTTGTGCCAACACATTCTACAGGATATGCAATGGATTAAGTCACATTTAAAGCATGAACAAATTATCCATTTCATCTTTGTTTAAATGGCTGAATTAAATCATGAAATGTGTTCAATACTCTATTGAAGTAGCATAAAAGAACACCATTTTCTCCTAACACCAGCATCAGGCTTGTTGCTAATTGCACACCAGTACAATCCAACACCACAGGAATATAATCTTTAGGCTACTTTAGCTGTGCAGGGTTTACTGGAGGGTTTAACTTTGACAAAGGATCCCCCCTTGAACAGGTGTTAAACTGAAATGGCCTTTGACATGGATAGTGACTCAGCTGTTGAATGCCGTTTTATGACCACTGCCAGAAATATTTGGACAAATATCCCTTATTATGAACCTGAATTGGCCTGTAAGAACAAAACATTGCCAACATTTGGAATTAATTATAAACCCTTCTGCTGGCACAGGGTTAGAAATTAGCCTAAAGTTAGTGGGGACCAGCTGGACCACCACTTTCCAGAATCTAGGGGTCCGCCATCAAAACTGGGAGCTCAAGGCTGTTTGCCTGAAAAATCCATAATATAAATTTTATTGACTTGTGTATATATATATATATATATATATATATATATATATATATATATATAGTGTTTTGTCAGCTCCTGTTTAAAAATGTGTCAAGTTATTTAACCATCACTGATTGTATCTCATAGTGGGACTCGTCAAATCTGGCAATGCAGTTGTGTTGTGCCTTCGGGACGCACCGATATCATAGTTTTTGTCAAATGTTAGGGGCCAGTCGAACCCACAGATTCGGAACTAGTGAATCTAGGGATCTGCGGGCCCATGGACCCCGACTAAATTCGAATCCTGTGCTAACACAAAGAAACTTTGCAAAAAATGTATGAGCTTAGCTATGAAGGGAAAGTAAAGTTTTGTGTGGTGTTGAATGATGTCTTCTGTTAGTTCATACCACGTCAGCCCACAGTAAGACAGTATCAGTCAAGTAGAAGACACTGTGTAGCGTGGTATTTATCTATAATTTTTTTTACATTTTTAAAGTTTGCCCAACTCTCACCATTGTACGCACTTCATGCTTAACTTCCAGCCTCAATGACGTTCTTACAGTCAGTTTGTTAGGCATTATTCATTGAATAAATTGGGAACCGGTTCCGCACGGGGGCTGTCATGTAGTCCAGGGGGTCCATGGCAAATAGGGTGCTGGTGAACCACGGGGGCTGTCATGTAGTCCATTTTTAAAGGAACATACAAATTTATAGGGAATTGCATTATAAAATTACAATATATTATTTTCTATTAAAACAATAACAAAGTTGTAAATTTACATGTTTTATATACCGGAAATAAAATCTGTCAAAACGCTCCCATTGTCAAATAGTAAAGTTGTGTTCTGTGATGTCTGAGTACCATATTTGATTGGAATGCTAATTTGATTAGTCAATCTGGAATGGATAAAAATATTTTTATTTTAATTTAACTCTTGGGTTTATTAATTTAACAATGTTGTTAAGAATTATATAATTGTTTTGTTAATGTTGCAATAGCATTTACTTGATGTACTTTATGACCTAACTTGTAGCTTTAACATCAATGAAATGGGCTGTAAAGTATGTCTCAGGATTTTGGGTTTCTCTCTTTCATATGTACATATGGATTCAGGGTTTTTCTTTGCAAATTTGCAAATGAAATGGTGTCGATTCATTAGTACTATGATGGTTTTTAATGATATTGTTTGTTTAGCGGTGTCTATACCATATAATATATATATATATATATATCTTAACTGTGATAGTGTTTTGTAAATACTGGGTGGTATATCTATTGAATAATTATATTATTGTGTGTGATCACTGCACATAATTATATTAAATGGTTTGTGATATTTTGTGTGTGAACCCATGGTCATTGTTTCTTGTAAGGTTGACTGACATTCTCTGCCTGTAGTACACAATGTGTAGGCATGTTGCTTTCATGTACAGCAAACACACAACATGCTACTCAACATACTCAACATCAAACAAGGCTTTACAACCATAAATTGGGGTTGTATAGATTGTTCAAAATGATACCTTGTTGCAGTATTATTAGCTGTAGTGGGTGCATAGAGAAAGAAGTGGGTGCATACAGAAAGGGGTGGGTGCACAGGGGAAGGGGTGGGTGCACAGGGAAAGTGGTGGGTGCACAGGGGAAGGGGTGGGTGCACAGGGAAAGTGGTGGGTGCACAGGGGAAGGGGTGGGTGCACAGGGAAAGGGGTGGGTGCACAGGGAAAGGGGTGGGTGCACAGGGAAAGGGATGGGTGCACAGGGGAAGAGGTGGGGGCACAGGGAAAGTGGTGGGTGCACAGGGAAAGGGGTGGGTGCACAGGGGAAGGGGTGGGTGCACAGGGAAAGGGGTGGGTGCACAGGGAAAGGGGTGGGTGCACAGGGAAAGGGGTGGGTGCACAATGAAAGGGGTTCACAAATATGTGAAGAGTTGTACAGCATACACCATATAGAAATATTATTCCAAGCTCAATTCATATTCTTTGGTTTTGAATGCAGTGTAAATTTTTTTTAAATAGTATTGATGTCTGAATACATCTGTAATTGGCATCAGTCAAAATAATTCAAATCAACATTTTATGGAAGGAACAGAATTATTACTTATTACATTGTTTTTATGATGTGATATTATGTTGTGATATTCTTATGTGATATTATGATGTGACGATTATACATTATAAGTAATTATGTAAATGTGATATTTATCATGTTCTACTTTTGTTTAGACAAATAAAGATTGAAGTGTACCATGGATATGATGTTCACTTGGTTTGTTGGAAAATAATAAAAGTTACAAAGTTTTAATCAAAAGAACTGATTGCTGACTGCCAAAATATTCTAGGACGTGTTATTCATGTCTTCTTCAGTGTCGCCCTCTGGTGTATACCCTTGTCGTTCTTCATTCAAAATTTGTCAGGGCATGGCCAGAATAGTTACTCAAGCCACAACTGTGGCATTTAGTTATGATTAACCGTGTAATTTTGCTGTAAATAAGTACATCAGTGTGCGTTTCAAGAAAAACATGTAAAAACAAAAATTAATTGTGTGGTTATAATTTGGTAGTGATTGTAATGAGATTGTACACCAGATGGCGACGCTGATATTCTTTCCACTATTCTAAATAAGGACTTGTTAGTAATAGGCAGCTGTTACATATTGGTCAAGACTCGAGAATGCTGAAAAGTTGTGACTGAAAAATGACTGAGGTTATATAAATATATAAAATTATACATGTATTACCCTTGAATTAACTATAAATTGTGTGTTTACAATACCCTAGTGGTATTAATAATATATGGCTGTTGCAGGATATATGTCATGACCAATACTGCAATAGTAATATCTGCTACTGTGACGATTAGCTGTTAATCGTCATCTGACCCCTGTGGATTGAGTTTTGGTTTCCGGTTTGGTTATTATGCTAATGAGTTCTGCCTTTTCAATAAAGTCGCACATTTTATTTACAATCTTTTATAGCACGTTTTACTGAACAACAAAGCGTCACATGGTGGCAACGGCGGGATGATTACTGCGTACCAGAAAGGTACAGTTTCGCACAGAATCTCCACTTGAAAAGGCAGAAAGTGACATTTGTCGTACTGAGCGATAACATGGCATCTAATGCGTTGCCCGTTCCTGCACCGTTAGAAATACACGACACCAACGCCGCTGACAAATGGAGGAAGTTCCTGGCGGCGTGGGAAAACTACGCACTAGCTACGGAGTTGGACGCCAAGCCGCAGGCAGTGCAAGTGGCGACGTTGTTGACAGTTATTGGCGAGGATGGCCGAGAAGTACACTCGACGTTCCGGGACTGGGCGCAGGACGGAGACGACCGTCGCATACTACCCGTCTTGAAAAAATTCGCAGAATATTGTCAACCACGAAAAAACGTTCCATTCGAAAGATACAAATTCAACAAACGTATGCAGGAGAGCGGAGAACCGTATGGACAGTACAAAACTGCACTGCGCAAGCTGTCAGAGGCTTGTGAGTTCGACACGATCACCCCAAACGAAATTTTGAGGGATAGACTGATCTTTGGAATTCATGACACAAAGGTACGCGAACGGTTACTGCGTGAGAATAATCTGACACTTGCCAAAACAGATGAGATTTGTCGAGCGGCTGAGAGCATGGCCGAGCAAATGAGGATTGTGGGTCAGTCGAGCAGTTCAGCGACGTCGGTTCATGCACTTCGACAAGCGGTCGGCCAGAAAAAACGCGTCAAGAAGAAAGAGACGTCACACACGACTAAGAGCGAGGCAACGAAAGAGTGCTGGAACTGTGGTCGTCAACATGGCCGAGAGTCGAAGGAGTTATGTCCGGCCTTCGGCAAAACGTGCGACTGCTGTGGCAAATCGAATCATTTCGCAAAAAAATGCCGGCAAAAACGGTCAGGCAGAGCGCGAAATTCAGTAAGGACGATCGGAGAATCGGAGGAGGTTTTTCCGGTCCGCGAGGTGGCGACACTGGCGATGTTAGACGATTCGCAGTGCGTGACCTTGAAGTTGGACTCCGGGAGCTACATACGCTTCCAAATCGACTCCGGGGCCCAATGTAACGTGGTGCCTCTGAAGCTGTATCAACGGGCCACTAAAGACGTGCGGCTGAAGGACGTCAACAGGTGTCAATCATCGATACTTGCGTTTGGCGGTTCTCGGCTGACAGTGGTCGGTGAGGTACACGTTCGAGTCTGGCGAGGCGACTACAAATGCATCCTCGTCTGCAAACTGGTCGACAACGACAACATCCGGCCAATCCTGGGGAGGAAGGCTTGTGTGGGCATGAAGTTGATCCAGTATACGGACAATGATGCGCTACACAAACCAGCGACTCGAGGCGAGCAAGTCTACGCGGTCGAGGGTGCGCTGATCAGCAAGGCAGCTGTAATCGAAAAGTACGCCACTGTGTTTGGTGACGGCATAGGTGAACTAGAGGGCGAGTATCAAATCCGGCTGGATGACGCGGTCGACCCCATCCAACACGCCCCACGCCGAGTACCAGTCGCTCTGAGAGACCGACTGAAAGCGACGTTGGACGACATGACTCGGGACGACATCATTGAGGCTGTCGAAAAACCCACCGCGTGGATCAGCTCGATGGTAGTGATCACGAAGAAAGACAGCAAACTTCGCATCTGCTTGGATCCGAAGGATCTCAACCGTGCGATCCGGCGAGAAAACTACCAACTACCAACGATTGAAGACATCGCGACGCGACTGCACGGAGCCAAGGTGTTCACTGTCCTTGACGTACGCCATGGGTTTTGGCACGTGCGCCTCGACGACCGCTCTTCATATCTGACGACCTTCCACACACCTTTCGGCAGGTATCGTTTTAAACGTATGCCGTTTGGTATCAGTTCGGCCCCCGAAGTTTAAAAAAAAAAAATGCACGAACTGATCGAGGGGTTACAAGGTATCGAGGTTGTGGCTGATGATTTTGTTGTCGTAGGGTACGGCAACACGGTCGACGAGGCAAACGTTGACCACGACAAACGACTCCACTCATTTCTGCAGCGATGTGAGGAGCGAGGGGTCAAACTAAACGTCGACAAGTTCAAACTGAGACAGGAGGAAGTTCGATTCATCGGGCACGTCGCAACGTCTGACGGGCTGAGTATCGACCCCACTAAGGTGAAGGCTATCGTTGACATGCCTAACCCTACTGATGTTGCAGGAGTTCAACGCTTGTTGGGATTGGCCCAGTATCTGGCCAAGTTCCTTCCGCATCTCTCTGACATCACGAAGCCGCTACGAGAACTTACGAGGAATGACACCGACTGGATGTGGGAAAGCTCGCAACAGAACGCAGTCAACACGCTGAAGAAAGCTGTCGCAAGTACACCTGTGTTACGCTACTACAATCTCGCAGACGAAGTGACCATCCAGTGCGATGCGTCACAATCAGGACTTGGTGCAGCATTGATGCAGAACGGCCAGCCGGTGGCGTATGCATCACGTGCCCTGACGCCACCTGAAACAAGATACGCTCAGATCGAAAAAGAGCTATTGGCGATCGTGTTCGCGTGTGATCGATTTGAGGCCTACATTTACGGCCGTGATCGCGTGAGCATTGAATCCGACCACAAGCCGTTGGAAACGATCGTTCTGAAGCCTCTCAGCAGTGCACCTAAACGGTTACAGCGGATGCTGCTCCGTTTACAGAAATACACACTCGATGTCAAATTCAAGAAAGGCGAACACATGTATTTGGCCGACACGTTGAGCCGAGCGTACATACCTGAGGTCAAGGTGTGCGACTTCGTACATGAGCTTGAGGAGCTAGACCACCGTGAGTCACTCCCCGTCAGCCAGGAACGATGGCAACAGCTCAACCACGGGTCAGAGAACGACTATGTGTGTCAGCAGCTACGAGCGACCATTCAGAATGGATGGCCGGAGACCAAAGCAGAGGTCCCCGAGTGTGTGCTACCTTACTACGACTCGCGAGACGAGTTGACGGTTCAAGGAAATCTGATCTTCAAAGGGCAGTTGTTGGTCGTGCCCGCTGCGGTACGTACCGAGTTGATGTCAGTGGCACACGCGAGTCACATTGGCATTGAGGGCTGTCTAAGGAGAATGCGCGAATGTCTATACTGGCCGCGTATGACAACACAAGTCAAGGATTACATATCCAAGTGTGACATATGTCTGTCACACCGTAGTGCCCCACCACGGGAACCACTACAACAACACGACTTCGTGGCGCGGCCATGGTCCAAGATCGGCGCAGACTTGTGCCAACTACACGGTCGTACACTACTCGTTGTATGCGATTACTATAGCAACTTCTTTGAAGTAGCTCGCTTGAACACGGTTACGACGCGCAGTGTGGTGCGTGAGTTCTTACCGATGTTCGCCAGATTTGGACTGCCCGATGTGCTCGTTACTGACAACGGGCCACAGTTTGCTTCGGCCGAGTTTGCAGTGTTCGTGAGGAAGAAAGGAATTACTCATTTGACGTCCTCACCGCATTACGCACAAAGCAATGGAAAATCGGAGAACGCGGTGAAGACGCTGAAACTAATCTTCGCCAAAGCCAAACAGAGTGGTGAGTCCGAGTACATGGCGCTACTCGACTGGAGGAATACGCCGTCCGAAGGGATGGGCACGAGTCCCGCTCAACGACTCATGGGCCGACGTTGTAAAACGTTGCTCCCAACAGCTGGAACGCTGTTGAAACCACGATATGACACCAATGCCGATACACGAGCATTGGCAGGCAGAAAACGACATCAGTCGTTTTACTACAACCAACACGCGCATCCACTTCCGCCGATCAACGAAGGCGCAACCGTTCGTATGAGGCTTCCAGGTGAGAAGACGTGGACACCAGGAACGTGTACCGAGCAGGTCGACTCACGAAGCTACCGCGTGAAGGTTGGAGGGACGGTCTACAGGCGCAATCGACGACAGTTGGTGTGTGCTGGCGAGCAGCCCCACGATGAAACGAGCCGTGATGACGCGCCGTCTTCGTTGAGTGATGGCAACCCCGAGACGCAACCCCTTCCGGTCGTGCCAGATGTGTCCCCAGGTCTTCGCAGATCTGTGCGCGAACGCAAGCCGCCAGCGTGGCTCAGCGACTACGTTTCGGCGTAATTTACTAACTTTGTCCATAAGACATTGTTATCACACGACAGTCCATAAGAGACAGTACATTTTGTTTACAATCTCGTGTGTAATCGTTTTGCTAATAATTAGTCACAGTTGTGAATAAGTGACTTTTCTTGTAAGAGGAAAGATGTGACGATTAGCTGTTAATCGTCATCTGACCCCTGTGGATTGAGTTTTGGTTTCCGGTTGGGTTATTATGCTAATGAGTTCTGCCTTTTCAATAAAGTCGCACATTTTATTTACAATCTTTTATAGCACGTTTTACTGAACAACAAAGCGTCACAGCTACTAATGCAGGGCTACTAATACAGGACTACTAATGCAGGACTACTAATACAGGACTACTAATGCAGGACTACTAATACAGGGCTACTAATACAGGACTACTAATACTGGGCTACTAATACATGACTACTAATACAGGACTACTAATGCAGGACTACTAATACAGGACTACTAATGCAGGCTTACTAATACAGGACTACTAATGCAGGCTTACTAATACAGGACTACTAATACAGGGCTACTAATACAGGACTACTAATACAGGGCTACTAATGCAGGACTAATACAGGACTACTAATGCAGGCTTACTAATACAGGACTACTAATGCAGGCTTACTAATACAGGACTACTAATACAGGGCTACTAATACAGGATTACTAATACAGGGCTACTAATACAGGACTACTAATACAGGGCTACTAATACAGGACTACTAATGCAGGACTACTAATACAGGACTACTAATGCAGGACTACTAGTGCAGGACTACTAGTGCAGGACTACTAATGCAGGACTACTAATGCGGGACTACTAATGCGGGACTACTAATGCGGGACTACTAATGCGGGGCTACTAATGCAGGACTACTAATGCGGGACTACTAATGCGGGGCTACTAATGCGGGACTACTAATGCGGGACTACTAATACAGGACTACTAATGCAGGACTACTAATACAGGGCTACTCCTCACATGATATGTTCAACAAATAAAACCAAACTGTTTAATAACAATTATTTGTTATATTATGTGCACAACTGTTTTCCTCTAGCATGATGGCACATTATATTAAAAGGTCTTCATATTTTGAATCATATTTTGAATAATAGAAGTGAAGTGGCAATATTCAAAACCAGGTCAATAGAAAATCTGATGACAAACTTAGCCTTGTTTCACATGGATAGAGCAGGATGACAAACTTAAGTCTTCTTTTGCATGGATAGAGCAGGATGACAAACTTAAGTCTTCTTTTGCATGGATAGAGCAGGATGACAAACTTAAGTTTTCTTTCACATGGATAGAGCAGGATGACAAACTTAAGTTTTCTTTCACATGGATAGAGCAGGATGACAAACTTAAGGCTTCTTTCACATGGATAGAGAAGGATAACAAACTTAAGTCTTCTTTTGCATGGATAGAGAAGGATGACAAACTTAAGTCTTCTTTTGCATGGATAGAGCAGGATGACAAACTTAAGTTTTCTTTCACATGGATAGAGCAGGATAACAAACTTAAGTCTTCTTTTGCATGGATAGAGAAGGATGACAAACTTAAGTCTTCTTTTGCATGGATAGAGCAGGATGACAAACTTAGTCTTCTTTTATATGGATAGAGCAGGATGACAAACTTAGTCTTCTTTTGTATGGATAGAGCATGATGACAAACTTATTAAAGTAGCGATTTGCAGTATTTATAACTCAATTGACTAGAAGCAAAAACAAAATCATAAAACAGCAGGTAAAGAAAATATTGTGACCTTTATTAGAAGTGTTGTGACGATGTACAATAAACAAGTGTCTATACAGACATACTCATCTGACACCATGCATTCATTCAGTTCAGTAGAAAAACAATATGATACAACCAAGATATATGCTCAGTGTTTCACATTACGAGAACACTTGCATAAATAAATAAAATACACAACATTTCGCCTTCACTTAACAACTTTTCCCAGAACAATTTAGTCAGGATAACCTTCACATTAATGATTGATGGTTAACTTATAAAGAACTAGTTGTGTCTTTTATTTGTTAACTTATATGGAGTTAGTTGAGTCTTTCATTGGTTAACTTATATGGAGCTAGTTGAGTCTTTCATTGGTTAACTTATATGGAGTTAATTGGGTCTTTCATTGGTTAACTTATATGGAGTTAATTGGGTCTTTCATTGATTAACTTATTTGGATCTTTCGTATATAATTAAAATTTCCCAATTTTCTGAATTGTTTATACATATAAATTAACAATGTTGTACTTTATATTTGAATCCGTGTTGCTGCAGATGATCACGAGAGCAACACGTGTTGCACGGATCTTATTTTTAGCCAACCAGGATGTAAATACTAATTCAGTATATCAATATCTGTAAAGCAGTTATTCAACTAACCAATGAAAATCATTGAACATTCCCTTGAAATTAGAATATAACAAATCACATACGAGCAACACAGACTCCTCTTGCATGTGGATTAGTATAGCTTCACCATCAGCATTATTAGCCAGAGTAATTACAATGTGGCTATCCATATAATCTATAGAATAAGTTGTTGCATTTATCCTTCATAATGAAACATCTGGATGGAATCAAACTAACAACTCTGTGACATAAAGGCATACCTTTGGTGATATTTATTTCCTTAGTCTTCTTTCGCATGGATAGAGAAGGATGACAAACTTAAGGCTTCTTTTGTATGGATAGAGCAGGATGACAAACTTAGTCTTCTTTCGCATGGATAGAGCAGGATGACAAACTTAAGGCTTCTTTTGTATGGATAGAGCAGGATGACAAACTTAAGTCTTCTTTCACATGGATAGAGCAGGATGACAAACTTAAGGCTTCTTTCACATGGATAGACCAGGATAACAAACCTAAGTCTTCTTTTGAATGAATAGAGCAGGATGACAAACTTAGCCTTCTTTTGTATGGATAGAGCAGGATGACAAACTTATTAAAGTAGTGATTTGCAGTATTTGTAACTCAATTGACTAGAAGCAAAAACAAAATCATGAAACAGCAAGTAAAGAAAATAGTGTGACCTTTATTAGAAGTGTTGTGACGATGTACAATAAACAAGTGTCTGTACAGACATACCCATCTGACACCATGCATTCATTCAGTTCAGTAGAAAAACAATATGATACAACCAAGATATATGCTCAGTGTTTCACATTACGAGAACACTTGCATAAATACACAACATTTCACCTTCACTTAACAACTTTTCCCAGAACAATTTAGTCAGGATAACCTTCACATTAATGGTTGATGAACACAATGAACTCTGCTTAATAGAATCACTTTGTGCCAGAAAAAACTTAATTCTATTTAGCACCTTATTCACTTACCCAGCACATTTGAATGCATTGGGAATAAGGAATGAGTCTGTCCCAGCCAATATAACTGGTTCTACTAAACTGTTAAATGGAGTCCACTTTATTGTCAGACACCAGTGTGCACCCATCATGCTTACGAACTTGCCCCACAAGTTAGTAATTCACAACACAGAATTAGATACTAAGGATTTATATCACAAGTGAACATTTAGAGTGGGAAAAAAATTGAAGAAAATAAACAATGATATACATTTGACAGAATGAGACATAATTGTCCGTTCCCGCCATACATGTGGCTTAGGGAGACAGGCTTGTGTGTATCCGTGCAATTGACAGTGAGAACATAGGCAAATTTTATGACACAGCATATAAAATGTATATGGACTGTGCATGAGTATTTCCTGACAGGACTCCATGAAGACAGCAATAATTCATCAGTGGGGCAGTGTTGAAACAAGCTGGTTGTAGTACAAGAAAAACTGTAGAACATGACAACACAAGAATCAGTCTATAATGCAGTTTTTGCTGATAAATGGAGGCAAGTACATACAACATATTTTCTGGTATCTCTAGAAACCAGATTAATCAGCCCAGAAACATTGGGGAATCTCCGACATAAAACAGCCTCACACAAACCATGAGGTAGAATTCTAAATGGCTTCACATGTAGCCACATTACATTCAACAGACAATGATGATCCAGTCGTCACAGCACATAAACAGGACACAGCTGTATAATCCTTGTAAACTACATTCATCTAATAATTGCAAAATTAGTTTTGCAATGTGTCTCAGTATGTCAGTGATGTATAAATAAGATTTGTCTGTTTCTACACAGACCATGTGATTGTGTTTACGCTGCCATCTGTGGTGAACGACTATAATTAAGCCACCAGCTGTTACTCTGACGTTTCAATATATGTGGCAACAGCCAATATCGTGAACCCAAATATGTTGTTTATATGAAATTCATAATTTAGTTACATGATATACACCAGGCGGCACCACATGCACATAATTCACTGCACCTACCAAGTGCTGCGGCTTTAATTTACAGGCGCACATCAAAAAAATTATGAATCCTGTTGACAGAACAATTACCGCTGTAACGACTGCACTGTTCAATCCAGTGCTACGTTCAAGAGCACAGAGAAGGAGTGAACAGTCGTACAACTGGGAAACATTTAGCTCGGTTCTGCAAATGTCAGTCAGACTGCAACAGATTGTCACAGCCATGTCATACAAAACAAGAGTCTGATTAAAAACAGTAAAACAGTGGCTTTAACTTCGCTCGAGACTTCCGTATCACACAAATGTTCCAACTTTCTACATTTGAAGCATTGTTTTTCCAGCCAGTAAACGTGTTCACGCCACGAGATTGGTGACAGTCATGCAAGCAAACTGTCCCCTGGAGGACCACTGTTAAAGGGAACCTACAAGGATTTTCACTGGTTAACTTATAAAGAGCTAGTTGAGTCTTTCATTGGTTAACTTATATGGAGCTAGTTGAGTCTTTCATTGGTTAACTTATATGGAGCTAGTTGGGTCTTTCATTGGTTAACTTATATGGAGCTAGTTGGGTCTTTCATTGGTTAACTTATATGGAGCTACTTGGGTCTTTCACTGGTTAACTTATATGGATCTATTTGGATATTTCGTATATAATTAAAATTTCCCAATTTTCTGAATTGTTTATACATATAAATTAACAATGTTGTACTTTATATTTGAATCCGTGTTGCTGCAGATGATCACGGGAACACACGTGTTGCACGGATCTTATTTTTAGCCAACCAGGATGTAAATACTAATTCAGTATATCAATGTCTGTAAAGCCGTTATTCAACTAACCAATGAAAATCATTGAACATTCCCTTGAAATTAGAATATAACAAATCACATACGAGCAACAGACTCCTCTTGCATGTGGATTAGTATAGCTTCACCATCAGCATTATTAGCCAGAGTAATTACAATGTGGCTATCCATATAATCCATAGTATAAGTTGTTGCATTTATCCTTCATAATGAAACATCTGGATGGAATCAAACTGACAACTCTGTGACATAAAGGCATACCTTTGGTGATATTTATTTCCTCAGATACAGTTTATTTCAAAGATTTGAATTTTGAAAACACCATTTCATGTCTACCTTAACGCACAGTGTATATTTACAATGCTCAAATAAAAAATTCCTCCAAAATCAGCTGTTTACAGATATACCACCCTGCCACTTTGTAACTGAAAACAATGTAGCATCAATCACACATATCAAAAAGCCACTTTGGAATAGTTTTTGTATATTTTTTGAATACAACTGAAACTTCCTTTCATATAATCCTAGTTTTATATTTTTTTCCAATTATCATACTAGGTGGCAGCATATGGCGCTATTCCAGATCCAAGCTACACTTTTTGAAAGTTCCATGCCACTTTAATAAAAAATCAGGAGTTTATAAAATGTAAATTGGAATTTTCAAGGACAAGTGATAATTCACTGCACATATTATACAGTTAGACAATGTACCATCAGTGGCAAACCAGGACTTTCAACTTATAAAGTTTACAACAAAATGTCACCACGTGACATCGAAAACGTCCAGAATATCCAGATTCATTTCGTATCAAATATGCTCTTGTAGTTGCATACAAATAAATTGCACACAAATAATAAAGATTAACTGTGTTTGTGTCGTAACAAGACAACTAAAAAACACTGTCAATAATCTACTCAAAAACAGTGTCGAATCATAGGCCATTATACAGACAAAATGTAGACATATACTATTGTACAAAGCAAACATTTACAAATAACTTTTATACAGACACATTAGTATATGGGAACCGACATTACATAAGATGAATGTTGGGAGAAAACAGTGATATTTACAAACATAATATTATATATATATACACAAATTGAATTAAGAATGCATCTGTATGATTCATCACATATTCACAATTCAGTATAATGAGCACAACATATATTACTGTGTAAACAGCTCACAAAATAAGGTAGACAATTAATTTTGGTTAAACATGAAAAACAGGTAAGTTTGTGTGTACAAAAAACATGGAAACATACAGACACGCATTAGAAGAAAGACAATAGTTGTCCCCTCATGCACGCACGCACGCACGCACGCACGCACGCACGCACGCACGCACACACACACACACATGCTTACTAAGCAAGGCAAAATGAGGCATAAATAACAATTCACACAGTGTAGTGTGAAAGTACCAAAAAACAATGATCACTTTTAACGTTTTAACATAGCTACCATGAAAGACAGTCGCGTCTGGATGGAATTCATTAAATGTTTCTTGTTGCAAAGTCGTGGTATCATCAGCCGGCCATCTCTTTGAGCCTTCATGCTTCTCTAAATATTGCAATAATCATGAACACAGGAAAGTAATGGTACACTTTTGGCATATATAGCCAAAAAGTGGCATAATCACATTTGGTGTTATACGTGCTTATGCATCGATAAGTGTCAGTCACACGAAAGAGGTAACTAAACTAAATGTACCAAAGACGTGACTGTTATCTTCACAAGCACTCTGAGGTATCCCACAAGGCATCTTTGGTGTTGGATGTTTATGGTAGGACATTTATTCCAGAAACATATTCGTTGCCAGATGACTGGTTTTAGACAAATGGAGAAGTTGTCAGTGTGTCTTAATTAATTCTCACATTTTATTCATGTTTTATGGGGGATGGGTGCCAAAAACATGTCAAAGTTAAGGTATATCTGGTGTAATTTAAAGTCTTATTTAATACAATGCCGACCATTCATGTATTTCTGGTATATCATGAAATTTTATACTATTCATACACATTCATATTAAATGTCCTGTCTGTGGGGTTAAGCCAGTATTATTGTCAGTAGCCAGTATGAGACCATCTTGCAACATTCCCGTGTGTCGCCGCAGAAGCCCCCCCTTCTGCACATTGTAGCTTTGTCTTCCATTACGTCCACCGTCACTACTGCTGGCGTCTGCTTCCAGTTCCACTCCGGTGTTCCCTGAAACCAGAAAGTCAGAACATTTTCAAATACAGTGCGTAGTAAGAGAGACTGCAGACACGTATAAGGAGAGAAAACTTTGGAAAAAAAGTTCATACAATTAGTTGCAACAAATATAGGAGCACATTCATTGGTATAAAAACTAGTATTTCAAGCAAACTGACGTTCTTGGTGCCCAATGTGCTAATGTAACAAACTCAAGTTCAAAAAACTTATTGCAAGCAAACAGATGCAAAAATGATCTTGTAGATACCTGTAATACGATAGGTAATTACTGCCACACACAAGAGAAGTTGTTTACTGGTACATTTAAGTAATTGTAACTGTTCAGTTATCATTACGGGTGGATGTGCCATGTCCACAATCACAATAACATTTTTCACAGGATATATTTTTTATAAACCAACCACGAGCATTGGTAAAACACAAGCTTGGTGGCAAATGCACCAACTTACCCTACCCATTAAACCATCGACCCCCCATGACCCTCACCCCTGTAACCACAGACTCCTATACCAGCAAGATAGCATCGCCACTGATGCAGGACACAATGTGTACAAGATTATACGTCTATTATCTTTATCAGCCCTGTGTCCTGAGTTCGTTGCCCTGGTCACTTCCCTTACCTGGCCAGGTAGGCTAAATGACCAGGAAAGGTAGCTCAACCACATGACAGCTAGATGACAGTGACAGTGCTGTCGGCCACCGGAACATGTGATCTGTGCCCGCGAGTAAGGATGTCACAAGATTTATCACGAACCCAGGCGTGGTCTGACTAGATCTGTCTAGACTGTTAACAACAGTCTATACCAAAGATCAGATGTTGACGTAATTGTGAGTTTCAAATGTTTCATCGACAAAAGTTTCATGACTGAGTAAGACTGTCCATTTTATTTACAACACATCCAACAGAAACCTTTTTAATGTGAATGGAATGTAACATTTATAAAATTAAAACTTATTTAACTCCATAACTACATACAGCTGTATGACAGAATGACTTTCCCGTGCTGGTTTGCCCAAACTGAGTCTATTTCGACTGAACTCTGGTACAATTAAAGAAACCACTTTCATCCAAATGTCATCATCTTGTGTTATGGCGGCCACAGCAGATGGGATCTAGTGTAAAGGAAAGAACCCTCCCAAGTAAATCACCCTCAAGTATCCCAGGTAAAGCACTACATGAAAGGTTGTTATGACATAACCCCAACTGTACCCCCACAGTGCACCCCCTTACAAGTTGGGACTCAATCAAGCCAAAGGGGGCATTTACAGAGCCCATTAGCCAGAGAACATCTACTAAGAGAAAGTTCACCAGTTCCATTCAACTGTCATTTGCTGAATGCTGCCTGTGATGTCACTGTCCATGACTGAGCAGGGCCCATCAGCCCACAACTGCTGAACGGCAGCACCACAATACAGTGCATGTCTACAGCATTAACACCCTATACATGCACGCAGGTGACAGCATTACTGAGGGTCTAGTCATTGGTGCCTCTTTTCTGATCACCGAGTTAACCTCCCATGCTCTTGGTCATTGGTGCCTCCTGTCTGATCTGACATCCACCGAGTTAACCTCCCATGCTCTTGGTCATTAGTGCCTCCTGTCTGATCTGACATCCAATAAGTTAACCTCCCATGCTCTTGGTCATTGGTGCCTCCTGTCTGATCTGACATCCACCGAGTTAACCTCCCATGCTCTTGGTCATTGGTGCCTCCTGTCTGATCTGACATCCAATGAGTTAACCTCCCATTCTCTTCCAGATACCCCTGGTTATGATTTCCAGGGACTCCTGGATATGACTTCCAGTAAATCCTGGTTATGACTTCCAGTGAATCCTGATTCTGACTTCCAGTGAATCCTGGTTATGACTTCCAGTGAACTCTGATTCTGACTACCAGTGAATCCTGATTATGACTTCCAGTGAATCCTTTTTCTGACACCTAGTAAATCCTGATGATGACTTCCAGTGAATCCTGATTATGACTTCCAGTGAATCCTGGTTATGACTTCCAGTGAACTCTGATTCTGACTACCAGTGAATCCTGATTCTGACTTCCAGTGAATCCTAGTTATGACTTCCAGTGAATCCTGGTCATGACTTCCAGTGAATCCTGGTTATGACTCCCAGTGAATCCTGATTCTGACTTCCAGTGAATCCTGGTCATGACTCCCAATGAATCCTGGTTATGACTTCCAGTGAATCCTGAGGGACTTCTGATTATGAGTTCCAGTTACTTTTGATGATGACTTCTATGGACTCTTGATTTTATGAATTCTATGGACTCTTGATTATGACTTCAAAGGACTCCTGAATATGACTTTGAGGGACCCATGATTATGACTTCGATTGACTTCTAGTTATGACTTTGAGGGACTCCTGGTTTTGACTTCCAGGGACTCTTGATTATGACTTCCATGGGTTCTTGATTATAACTTCCAGGGACACCATTATGACTTCTAGGGCAACTTAACTATAATTCCTGTTTGTGATGTGACTCCAAGCCCAAGGATCTCTATCATGTAGAGTCATCTCATTAAACATACTGAATGACTTGAGTTGTTAACACAATGAAAGGGCGGCAGGTAGGATATCATGCAGTGCCAACAATGCCCACACTAGAACCCCCTCCAGCCATCAATGTCATCAAGACAGAGACACTGGCTGGTGACAGTGACACAAAGGAACAAAAGACAAAGTACAGGTGATAATATACCTAGACATGAAGCATGGTGAGATTCCCTAACATGGCGCACTCATTATCAGGACAAACACATTGATTGTGGCTTGGACTAAAAACATCCCATTTTAACAAATTTTTTTTTTTACCAAGGTGAACATTTAAAACAAGGAGTCTGACGATGACTGAAAGTATCCGTGTTGCAAAATGTCAAGTATATTTATAAATAAATATCAAAACTGTCCCATAGTAAAAAAAATCAATGAAACTTTACAAGAAGTTTTAATTTAAAATAAAATATATAAAATGCCATTTTAAGTTCACTTTTCCACATGTTCCATCAACATCTGGTTTGGCTGTATAATGAAAAATATAATTTACAATCTTTCACAAATGTATATAATTTAATAATTTAGCAGATTTCACGTAGAGAGAAAAATCACAGAATACTCAACATTTAAAGACCACCCACATTTAAGCTTGAAACTAGCCCGGTTTCCACTAACTATGAATGATTACAGCATACAAAGTGCTGCTAAGTGTTAATGCTAGGAGCAGTACACAATCAAGGCACAAATGAATGACAGTTTCCTGTCATAGCACAATGACTGTTGATACTTACCGTTGGTTGTTGTCCGTGTCATCAGCGATGTCCTGTCCTTGTCAACTGTAGGACACAGGTATATGCTACGACAGTTCAACAGCATCTCCGTCTCTTGTTGTTCATGATGGCTGGTGAATGATGCCGTTGTCTGTAAGGTTCTGAGTCAGCTGCTATCAAGGCCCTGTTGTTGGTCAAGGCCGTTGCTGGTCAAGGTCCTGTTGTTGGTCAAGGTCCTGTTGTTGGTCAAGGCCCTGTTGTTGGTCAAGGCTGTTGTTGGCAATGAGACCTGCATCTGCTGCAGGTCTTGATGCCCTGCTGGATGTCACTAGCAAGGCCATGTGGTCAAAGGTTCTGCTACATCAACAGAGTTCCTCTTCCAATCCTTCAGGAGACAAGCCATCACCACAGTTAGACACACTATTTATGCGTACAGCAGAAGTTCGCCATTGCAACCGTACAGTAAGGCCCATTTCCATGGCAACCTGCATGAAGCTGACACTCTTTCACAGGGGCTGTGCAACGAGCCATCTTTGTGAGAACGTCTTAGAGTATCACAACAAGAGGCACTCATACATGCAGACTGTCAGCGCAACAATCAGATCACAGAACCACGGAACAGACACAGACTTGTTGGGAAGTTTCTCGCTTCAGCTGTAGATAGTCAACAGTGCATGGTTGAGCGACTACCCAACTCATGGGTGAGTTCGAGCAGAACACTGATGGCACAAACGATACACTGATCCTTGGAGGTCTTCAACGGTAACTGGATGCTTTCAATAGGATATACTTATCCAGAGTACACACACACACACACATATACATACATACACACACATACACACACATACATACATACACACACATACTCACATATGGAATGTATAAGTTCGGTTAGAAAGGTTAATGCAGTTCTCCGTGACTTAGCGATACTTCACAATGTTTTGGTGCATAGGCGGTCCAAACATTCACTGTTATTTTGTATAAAATTAGAAAACTACATCGTCTAACCGACAGTTAGTCAACATCATAAGTTGTCTCGGTGGCTTGAGAGTGGTCAATGACCCGATGACCCTGGCTGACTTGACCACTCTCCCACTTGAACGTTATATGGCTGCCAAATGAAAATGTTGCCAACTGACAATGATGCCACAATGACACTGACACTCGTGACAGTGATGACAGCAGTGTCATCGTCATTGGTGTCATTCCTGCGGGTGTCTCTTCATGTGTAGTGCAAGGTGGTCGGACCGCGAAAAGCATCGACTACACGACTTGCATTGGAATGGTTTGGAGCCGGTGTGTTTGCGGTAGTGACGCGTCAACTCGTCGGAGCGTGCGAACCGCCAGTCACAACCCTCCCACGTACACTTGTAGGGCTTCTCTCCTGCAACAGACAGCAGTCACGTCACCACTAGTGTCATTAGTGTCAAATCAACATCATCGTTGTCTGTCACTTTATCAAGATTATCAATACACTAATCAACACTAGAGACAAGGAGATTGAAAGATCAAGAGGAAACCAAATAGGAGGTCTTATGATATTAAATGGTTATGAAAATATTGATAGAAGTAGTTGTTCTCAATCAAGAAATATAGAACTAGAGGTCATGAAGTAACGTTAGTGAAGGGATAGCGTAGATTGGACAGAAAGTATTCTTTGCTAGTAGCAGGAATGTTTTAAAAAAAAATTTGCAAATATATCAGAAGGGCGGGTTACACATAGATGAATAATTGTTGGACTCTCGATAAGGAAATTGATTCCTTGTCCACTTGTCGTCTGAGGTTTCTGCTTTGGATGACAATCTTGTTCAATCTTGTTAATCAGCAAGATCATAATTGCTGTCATTTGATCACCCACCTATACTTGGTGGACACTGGAACTGTGTATTCATTCAAAGGATGAGATGAATGGAATAACACTGGGCCTGTGTCAGTGTGACACCGAGCCCTGTGACTGGGCACCACAGATGAAGGATGAACAACAAGTATTTTATGTTACTGATTTATTTGTAAGGTATAATAGATATTACAAGATGACAGTTAATAATATTTGCATGTGATCACCATCAACATGGGACCACCATCAATACTGGACTACCATCAACATGGGACCACCAGCAATATAGGACTACCATCAACATGGATTGGACAACCACCAAAATAGGGCTATCATCAACATGGGACCACCACCAATATACGACTACCATCAACATGGGACCACCACCAGGGTTGGAAAAAAATCATGATTTAAAAAATCAGATTTTTTATATTTAAATCAGATTTTTTAATTTATTTGATTTTTTTTAAATTTATTTGATTTTTTTTATTTATTTGATTTTTTTGAAATCTGGTATACACAATGTCATAAAATATTTGACTATCAGGCTATCTGGTGTCAATACAGCTACACAAGTGTGCGCACTTTGTGCTTTTGTATTAAAAAACACACTAAACTTTGTTGATCTCTATGCTTGTAAACAATTATTTGTGTTAAATTCATATAAATCAGCGATTAAAAAAAAGGAAGTAAAAAAAAAAATCATAAATCAATGATTTTTTTGGAGCGATTTAAATCATGATTTAAATCAATGATTTAAATCAAATGATTTAAATCAAACAACCATGACCACCACCAAAATAGGACTACCAACAACATGGAACCACAACAAAGACTATCAAAATCACTTAAATGCAGTGCAAATGTACACCATCAAATTGATGGGCTGAGTCCATTTTGATTGTCATATAGGTTATATCTGTCAATCCAATTTTTTGCCCATCCACAACAGATTCAATCGGTCAACAACGGGTATTGGCATTAGTCCTTAGACCACAAGGAACTTGAAACCATCATCAGTTTAAGACCACCATCACCATAAGATGCAGCCACAATATGAGAGTTAGCAATGACACCACTAACAACTGGCACAGTGGTGCCTTGGTGCTTGCTTCAACACCATGAACTACTAGGTTCCAACTCCAGGCCCAGGAACTACTAGGTTTCAACTCCAGGCCCAGGAACTACTGGCTTCCAACTCCAGGCCCAGGAACTACTGGCTTCCAACTCCAGGCCCAGGAACTACTGGCTTCCAACTCCAGGCCCAGGAACTACTGGCTTCCAACTCCAGGCCCAGGAACTACTAGGTTCCAACTCCAGGCCCAGGACCTATTGGCTTCCAACTCCAGGCCCAGGAACTACTGGCTTCCAACTCCAGGCCCAGGAACTACTGGCTTCCAACTCCAGGCCCAGGAACTACTGGCTTCCAACTCCAGGCCCAGGAACTACTGGCTTCCAACTCCAGGCCCAGGAACTACTGGCTTCCAACTCCAGGCCCAGGAACTACTAGGTTCCAACTCCAGGCCCAGGAACTACTGGCTTCCAACTCCAGGCCCAGGAACTACTGGCTTCCAACTTCAGGCCCAGGAACTACTGGCTTCCAACTCCAGGCCCAGGAACTACTGGCTTCCAACTCCAGGCCCAGGAACTACTGGCTTCCAACTCCAGGCTCATGTACTACTGGCTTCCAACTCCAGGCTCAGGAACTACTGGCTTCCAACTCCTGGCCCAGGAACTACTGGTTTCCAACTCCAGGGTCAGGAACTACTGGCTTCCAACTCCAGGCCCAGGAACTACGGGCTTCCAACTCCAGGCCCAGGAACTATTGGCTTCCAACTCCAGGGTCAGGCACTACTGGCTTCCAACTCCAGGCCAGCAATTGACTCAGCCATTTCAACAATTGGCTACAAATTGATGACTTGTCAGCATCCGGAAGTTGTCTTTTAAATGACACTAAATGCCGTTGATCCCTTCTGCCTGGTGTCTATGACTTGTTGTCGCCTCACACAGCTGGCAGTCTCTACATAGATATATTGTGTATGTATGTATGTATATATGCAGTATGTATGTATGTATATATATATATATATATATATATATATATATATATATATATATATATATATATATATATATATATATATATATATGTGTGTGCATGTGTGTGTAAACTCACTACCATAAAACACTCCTGTGTTAGCACTGGCTCTTGGGAGGGTAAAGACATGAGACTATGAGCTTGGGACCAGTGTCATTAAGAAACAGCCCCCAATAAAAACACCATCAGTTGGCAACACATCAATGCAATCAGTACTAACGGTCACTGACATTCACTCAAAATCCTGCTACAAATAAAAGCACCGTTACGGCGGCACATTGTTGCTGTTAAAAGTGTTTGCACAACTGCTGAAGTCTCAGTGATAAGAAACATTGCCAACAATGTGACATGGAGACTTTCCATGGACAATGTACTCAAATGCCATACTGTGACACAATGCTGCAACCACTGACATTTTCTTTTTGGCCTAATTCCCTGCATTTATCTATGCGTAACTATCCATCCAAGATTTCCCTGGATTCAGCCATGCATGACCATGCAAGATTTCCCTGCATTAAAATATGCATGACTGTCCAAGGTTTCCCCACATTCATCCAAGCATAACTGTCCCAAACTTCCCTGCATTCATCCATGTGTGACTGTCCAAAACTTCCCTGTATTCATCCATGAATGACCACCAAAAATTCCCCAGCATTCAGCCATGTGTGACTGTCCCAAGACTTCCTTCAAGTTCATGCAAAATTAAAAAGCAATACCACAACTAATAGTTATGGATGAAAATGGCAACTTTCCCAGGGTCAGCTTGGATAGATTAAAATGTCAACACCAACAGAGTTTAATTGAAGCAGCAGAAACTAAGGACCTGGCCCGGCCCATGACTCTCAGGCACTCACAAAGCCACGCGACGCCACTAACTCAAATGTCTATTATTGTCACTTGTGGTATTGGCAACTGTATCCCATGCGAGAGACGGGAACCCGCATCTAATACCTGGGGCCACCAGGTATGCTCAAAGGACTACAAGGGGCGGAGGGAGGGCTGTGCTTCCCTTAACCCTTTGTGTGCAAGTGCGTGTGCGTGCTTGCGTGTCAACAAAGGCATGCATGTGTGTATGTGACCACTGGGTAATACTTTATCAAATCTATGGATGGTTCTTGATAAGACCTATCAGGTGTGGCTGAGAGAAGGGTGCTTTATGTATGAGTCACGCTCTATGCAGTATAAAACCAGGGCAATTACCCCCCATCATTAAAGTAACACATTCCACAAAATGGTGGAATACCAATAGGTATCTAATTATGCAATACAACATAGATAAAATAATTTTTTTTTATCTATCACTTAACAATGTGCAACGAAAAATGGTGATTCATGTTGAAATGCACATATTGAACATAATGTGTTTTGCAAATAAACGCTTCCTTCATATATTTATAACTGCATTAGCACTGTACATTTTCTTTTAGAGCCAAGACAAGGTTTATGAGGAAGTCACATTATACGAGGCCATTTAAAGAATGCATTCTGCCCCGCAGACATGGTCATTTATGCAGCGTCACTTTGAACTAACCAGTTAGTCAATTGCTACATTCTCATGCGTCCTGGTGACGCACAAACCCCCACAGACCCCCCCACATTCCGTGGTCAAGCAAGCGTGACGTTTGATTCATCAGTGGTCTTGGTAAACAAGCACTTCGTGCATTCCAAAGTTATTAATACCAGTAGTTTATTGAGAGAAACTACAATGAATTGTGAGAAAGTGTTATAGCTCACTTAGAGGAGCGTGGGAGTGGTGTGTGGGGCAGGGTGGGAGTGGTGTGTGGGGCAGGGTGGGAGTGCTATAGGGGTGGGGGGTTGGAGAAGCTGCATTCAAGTGTCTGGTCCACTCAATTATGTCATTCGACTATATTTAGAAGAAATGCAATCAGACATTGTTGATTCAACTGAAAGTTGTTTAATTAATAATTAATTAATATTAAACTGACTTCAATGTTTAGTAAGCTAGAAATCAGATCTGCCACTTTTGAAATTCTGTATTTTTGACTTAAACTGAAGAAAATACTTTATCACAATTGTTCCATTTAAAACAAATCAGTATAAAAGCTGGAAAGTTCTATCAAGTTTTCATGAGAACTTGTTTACACGGCTATTATAACTCAATTTGACCCATTCCTTCAGCATCTACACATCAATCAAGTCTGACATTGACAAACACATTTCTTCTGCCTGAAAGGCAAATGACAAGATCAGGCCACAGGCATCCTATACTGGAACAAAGATATGCCCACTTTAAAGATAATTTGACAAGAAAAGTCATTAAAAATGTCATGATATATCTGTTATCACAAACATAATGTTTTTACATTTTTATATTAGAAAGTTTACCTCTTTATACTAGAAAGCATGCCTTTTGGTCATAACTGAAATATATATTTGCGTAAAATTTCAGAGAATCTTTTGCAAAGCTAACTATTATTACAAAATTAATGCAACATAGCAACGGCTGAACTGTTTTTTTCTTATTGAGCATTGAAATAATAACATAATAATCACTGATGAATGGACAAAAGATTGCCTGCGACAAGTGTCATTTCCAACAATACAAAATATATGTGTCAAATTATGAAACAGTACCTGTATGTCAACTCGTTGTATTACTGGTTAGCCTTGCGTGTATCTGTTACATAGCACGCCAACTGACAGAACAGTTTGTGTTCTTAATATCCATTGTTAGCACAATGGGCACGCCACACACCTGCTAGTGATTAGTACTAGTTTAATAGTTATAGCATAGAAATCAAAACTGATGAGTAAAATCACAGTTAGATCTGTATCAGTTGGTCAGTATTTAGATTGAACCTTCACAAATCGATGTCACGCCTTGGACTATTGTAGGTCAGTTGTTAGAATGAGCCTTCATAAATATTTTAGTTTTAAAATAGTCCAGTGGTTTTAGAATGAGCCTTCATAAATTTTCGCTTCAGAGTAGGTAAGTGGTTTTCGAGTGAGTTTTAAACAACCATCTGGTCTTGGAGTAGGTCAGCTTTTAGAATGAATCTACACAATTGTCTCGCCTCAGACTGGGTTAGATGTTTGACTGAACACAAAGTGAGGCTTCAGTAGAGCTCTGATGCATTGAGTTGACACAGTGCACCTGATTACCCAGGGCCTCTACAGCTCTACCATCTGTGTACAGGGCTCTTTACAAACCCAATGTTTTTCATGACCAGCATAGAGGCAAATTGAACAATTTGTTGGGAAGTTTCATATTTCCTCTGATAACAGTTGGGTTGACTGGCTTAGAGGAGGCTGGACCGTCCCCACCTTGCAATGTATTTGTAGACATCTGTGACAGATTTAGATACTGGAGGAATAGTGGAAGGAGAAGTAACACAGACAGGAGAAGTAACAACACAGACAGGAGAAATATCAATGCTGGCAGAAGTAACAATGCAGGCAGGAGAAGTAACAACGTAGGCAGGAGAAGTAACAACACAGACAGGAGAAGTAACAACACAGACATTAGAAATAATAACACTGACAGGAGAGGTAACAACACAGGCAGGAGAAGTAACAACACAGACAGGAGAAGTAATGACACAGACAGGAGAAGTAACAACACAGACAGGAGAAGTAACAACACAGACAGGAGAAGTAGCAACACAGACAGGAGAACTGGAGAAGTAACAACACAGGCAGGAGAAGTAACAACACAAGCAGGAGAAGTAACAACACAGGCAGGAGAAGAAACAACACAGACAGGAGAAGTAACAAAACAGGCATGAGAAGTAACAACACAGACAGGAGAAGTAACAACACATACAGGAGAACTGGAGAAGTAACAACACAGGCATGAGAAGTAACAACACAGACAGGAGAAGTAACAACACAGGCAGGAGAAGAAACAACACAGACAGGAGAAGTAACAAAACAGGCATGAGAAGTAATAACACAGACAGGAGAAGTAACAACACATACAGGAGAACTGGAGAAGTAACAACACAGGCAGGAGAAGTAACAACACAGACAGGAGAAGTAACAACACAGGCAGGATAAGTAACAACATATCAGGAGAAGTAACAACACAGACAGGAGAAGAAACAGCACAGACAGAAGTAACAACACAGACAGGAGAAGTCTGAACAGGATATGCAAGTTGAAAAAAACATCTATGGCCAAAATGCTAGCTAGGGACCACGTATATCACCATGTGGATTAAGAGGGCGAGGAACTGCTGATATATGTAAACTGTCTAATGTATGCACACATGGGCCATTCCGTTGCTGCTCTGTCTGACACATGATTTGTCCACTTGCCCTTGAATCATGTGCCTCGCATGCTACCAACAGAGCAAACTAAACCTGCAGAAGATAAGGTTAGAAATACATCAAATAGGATGGGTGATGGCAGGTAGAAAAGTGGAGCAAAGAACTGAGAAAAATGAGCAGAATAGACATGAAATCTGTGTAGTTAAGGTAGCTGGGGTGGCTATTATATGCTTGTCTTGAATTGATTAGTTTCAGTAGAAGTTTTAAAGATAAATTAACCATTTCTTCACAGATTGTATTGAAATACTATATAATATACCAGATTAAAAAAAAATAGTTTTCATTTATTTGGTTATGTTACAAGGTTTCTAAAACATTTTTGAGAAAATCCCCAAAGAAACAAATGACATACATATAAGTATGACAATGTAACTGATAACTTTACGGCAGATTTTGGTTAACATAAACCAATTATGTCTGCTACACCACCATGAATGAATGCAAAATTGTAACGTCGTGAATGTTGTAGTTTTTCTCATACAATATTTTAAACATAATTTCCTGGTCATTAATGAAAACACAATTTCAACAAATGCTTGCTTTTGTGTTGAAATTTACAGTTTTTCACTGGCGTTTTATGTATTGTTGACAAAACATAATGGCCATTTGTAATATTGACATGTCCCCTTAATTTGATGCCACAATAGCCCTTGAATCTGTACTTGTAACATGTTGTCATCTATGGTAACAGGTTACCCCAGCCATCTAACAAACACATGGCAGGGTGTGTGTAGGGTCATTTTGATTAGCCCGTTATCCCGCGGGGTCACCTGGTCACATATGGGTTGGCATTTCTGTTCGCGTCAAAGGCACGATAAACTGCGTTAACGCTCACTGAACGCTGATATTTGCTGGTTAAAGTACATGATTTAGTTAGGTAGATATAATACTGATGTGTACAAGTATTACAGTAACCAAACGATGTGGTCCGCTTTCACGGCGAACCAATATAGCTGGTTTGAACATCGTAGCACATGCAATCGTTACTATGGAAACATTGTAGTTTTTTTTTTATTTCCAAAAGGACTGCGTTTTTAAAGGAAGGATTGGCAAAATATGACGTTAGTGTTAGTTCAGTATATTCTAGCATGTTATGAAGAAAATTTTTTTTAAACCAACTGACACGTTAGTCACCCCAGCCACCTTAATATCACTCTATTTACCTGTATGTGTTCGCAAATGAGCCTTGAGATGGGAACTTTTCGTGTAGACTTTTTTGCATCCAGTATACGGACACCTATGGATCCGCCGCTTGCTATCCGGACTCAAATCACTATGTCTGCATGGAGATTTGGCCAAGGATTCGCCCCAACAGTCATGAGATCTGGCACCAGGTGGCGGCGACACTGCTGCAGCTGCCATCGCCATCATCGTTGGCATGGCGACGGGCACGGTTGTGCGTCCAGGATTTGCAACGAGTTTCAGCGCAAAGAGATCGTGCGATTTTGGCCCAAAGTTCCTATGAGGTGATCTTGATGACGCTGGTCCACTGCGACTCGAGTCCCATGACACAGAACTGGACGCTGAACTGTAGGAACTGAAGCTATGCACACTGACCGAGTCTGACCCTTTATGCGAGTCGCCACGGATGTTGAGACGGGCGAGTTTCTCGACTGCCTTCCGGTCAAACTCCCGCATTGAGATGGTGGATGCTGGGGAAGAGTTGGCAGAAGTGGGGGAGCTGGACGTGGACCCGGGGGAACAGGAGCCGAGGCCCGAGTCCACTGACTCCTCCCGGAAGTGGTCCCATGGGTTTGTGTCAAGATCAGTTTCAAGTTTGCGGTAAGACGTCAACTTGGGTTCACTCTTCAGGTAGCGTTCCATCTCCATACAGTTCTGAAAGAACACAACAAAATTAAATGACTGACTCAGTGGGGCATAGGGGGCAGCAGTGACATTTTGATGACTGTTTGTAATAACTTGGATTAAAAAAATTAGTTGTTTAGTTTTTTATTTTAATTATTTATTACTAACTTTTTAAAGTGAATTTACAATAATTGCCTTTTTTAATGACAGACATTTTATTATTTATCTATTTATTTATTAACATATTAAATTTGTTTACTTTAACTGAGCTTAGTGTACATTATGTGATTCAGGCCGGAATCGCATCAGTGAAACACATGTTTCACTTCACATACTCTTAATAATAATAAGTGGCCTATTTGGGGCCTTTAGATTCAGATTTGTAACATAGAAGAACCTCGTTTATCTGCACATTTTATTCCCAATGACTTTGCCCGGATTAAGATACGGATACACCACCGACATTCACTGAAGTACCACCCTAGATAAATATCAACTGTTGATACACCACTGACATTCACTGAAGTACCATCCTAGATAGATATCAATTGTTGGTACACCACTTACATGACTACAATTTAATATTGCATTATCTATTCACCATTATCTATCATATATAGTACATACATCAACTAGTTTTGCTGTACTACCTGTAGGTCAATGTTATGGTATTACTGTGGTTCATCATACCACACCACACCACACCACACCACACGGTGACACCACACGGTGACACCACACAGTGACACCACACCACACCACACAACACCATCCATTGCCAGCAACATTACAGGTAGAATAATGAATAGTGTCGCCTGTAACAGTGTCACCTGTCAACCTGTATCTATGACTGCAACAAACCTGTCTGCCCAGATGTCAACTAACGAGGAAGGCATGACACACGACTCTCCCAAAGAAATTATTAAACTAAATTTACGAAAGGTAGTTTCATTGTATTTTATCAAAATAGTGACGAACATGATCTTCCATCAAACTCTGACAATCCAGCTGATGCTAAGACACCACCCAATCACTGAGCGACTATTTCAAGATGCAATAGAAACAGGTGGAATGATGCGGTTCAAGTGAAAGGAATGACAGGTCTAGTGGCTGAGATAAGCGTACCTTGAAAGCATGTATGGCCATGTAAATAACGGGAAGACAGACAGCGAAATGGGGACAGCAGAGCATCCTTTAGAAAGTAGCAATTCCACAAGTCATTCCTAGTTCAGTGCAGTGAGACTTCAATGGCTTCATTGATTTCAGCGGAAGGGGGAGGGTCACTGACACCTCTGACACTGGGGGGGTCACTGACACCTCTGACACTTGGGGGGTCACTGACACCTCTGACACTTGGGGGGTCACTGACACCTCTGACACTGGGGGGGGTCACTGACACTTCTGACACTGGGGGGCCAATGAGACCTCTGACACTGGGGGGCCAATGAGACCTCTGACACTGGGGGGGGGGGAATACTCTCAATCACTCTTAATCTGCCTGTAGGATTGTTGTTCATGCGCTTTATATGAATATGTCTTATATGGCATGCTAAATTAACATTTTGTACATGGATTTAAATGATAATATTATAATTATGTTTTACCACATGTCCACTAATGGCCTCTCATTATACATTCATTACTTCAACTTTTTTCCAGAATAAATTTTACTTTTATGACTATTTCCAAAAGAAAAAGCCCTTTCTTGGTCATTCGGACCCACATAACTGGTACTTCATCCTGGTTTCCTTGGCATAACTCGGTGAGAATTTACATCCCTGTGAATTTGATGCAGTGCAAGTGTCTCATTCATACAGTGAACAGAGGCAATGTGGAAGTGACAGAATTACCAAAACTTTTAACAGTGGCAAGTGGGTTGAAATTAATACCCTAGCACTGTGCCCCACAATTTTCATCTGAGTCGGTTTGTGACAAGTCCACCAAGTGGTGATGCTGTTGTCTACCTAGAGGTCTACCTGGTCTACCTAGAGGTCTACCTGGGTAAGGTAGACTATTGATTTCCGCATTGAAACCACCACTAAGCGTGAACGTTGCCACAGCCAGGTATGATGAGTGATAGGTACTTACGGGCTGGCTGGAACCAGGGATATCTCACTTCTGTATTCACGGAAGGTGAATAAAATGTTTGTGATTCTGAGATGGAACCCCCTTTTTGTGAACTATGACACATGCTAGGCAGTGGGTGCAGGCTTCAATTTATGGTGACTGGTTACCAATATACATAAATTTTATACACGTGATGGTATGATCCCTTGCGCATGAAGACATAATGTTATTCATTTGGATGAGAAACACTGTGGTCACATAGCTTGTTGATTTGCCTATATATTTAACTCTCTCTTTATCTCACAAGACATTTGGTTGTATTCTGCGTCGGCCAACAAAGGCTGAGTGAGTCGGCCGAAATATTCCAATAATCAAACCAATTTTCTTACACGAGGTAAATAATATGTTTAATGCAACAATCCTAGAAAGTGGATCACCCATCCATTCAAACGACAATTTTGTGAATAAGTGTTTGTCTAGGTTTCAAAGGTGAAACACTATGGGGCATGACTTTCAATACAGAGGATGGGATTCAAATATTCTTCTAGTTGTTTGAAGTCTGGCTGTTGTTTATTCACTTGGAGAACCATTCACTCCTATCGTTTCATTTACTTAATGTTGGTTTGTCTTCTTCTACAAATGAGTACTTGTCACCTGGCTAGGTGTTTATCTGCGACACACTTGCACCAAAGAAACCATGATTACGCACGGGCTCTGTGGGTTTAAACCATCACATGGAAAGGATTTCATTTAATTCAACAGAAAAAGTACCGCTGCTCTGTGGCTACTGTAGATGCTCCTGGTTAAGATGTTATCACCCTGGAGCGAACCCACACAGCTAGATAGGTATCACATGCTTTGAATCAGTTCCAGCTTCGAAAGAACTTGGCCATCTCCCCACAGATCTAATGCCAGACAGTTGAACACGGTAGAACCTGGGGCCTAGTTTCCTTTTCCCAGCAATCTTGTCTGAGACAGATCAGTAATACCTCGAGGCAGGAATGTGTTCCTACGCCAGACCATCTGGCTGCACTGTGCAGTGTACGTCGCCACTGGCTGTGTGGCAAACACAGAACAAGAGCTAATCAATGCCAGTAAATTTCACCGTGCTAAATCATATCTGCATGTTCTGTCAATTAATTAACTCGTTGCCAACATAAAAAATCACCAAAACAGGCAACAGCTGCCTGGCTCGCCTTTTCAAAATATTCCTTTTTCATTTTTATTTCTGAGTCATTATTGGAAACGTGGTAAACAATGCATATCCATGGGGTAAACTGAAGGAAATCTGCATCAACCAACACAACGTTTTATGAACGTGAGAGGTCAAGTTCCAGATAAATCAGAGAAAAGATAAGTCTGGTTGTTCATTTTATGTTTTGGGGCTTATACTAGGCATCTACAAATATGGGATGAAATTGGAAAAACCTTTAACAGGACTTTAAGACAGCATTGCAACATCATGCTGTGTGTAATTTTTTTTTACCTTTACGTGACGTCTTTGCCTAATAATGTATGTAATCTCACCAGAAATCAGTAAGTATTACGGTGAGTCACTAGTATTGGGTCACCAAGAATGAATGACACTAGCCACAACTTGAGTTCATCAGCAATCTATTTCTATTACCACCTACTGTAACAGTGGCAGGGAGCAACAAAGCAAGAAATCATTGTCATTGTCATCTCTCACCACGCATACCAGTGAGTCAAACCTCTCCAGGTGACGCTGTTCACGAAAAAATATCAACATGCTCCTTCACTCACGACTAAGGAAGTTCTCCACCACAGCCCTTATTCAGCTGGAGATATTACTTGGCATGCTTCCAAATATCTGAACTAAGAGACTCATGCCAATAATGCATGCTCACCTCACACGTAAAGGGATTTCAGTCTGTTTATCACCACACCTGAGACAATAACCTTGACAATGTTCCCATAAACACCTCCAAACCTGCCTATGTTGAGCATAATAAAGAAGAAATTGTAACGAGGGTGAAACTGGATAATGTACAGCACCGCCAGCGTGGTGACATGATAGTGTCCTGCCACACCTAACAGCACTGTCAGTATGGTGACACCTGTGTGACAGAGATGGTAGTGGTGATGTGACAACCATCTCTGCACTGGACACTGATATCATTGCATGTGATATGACAAGCTGTGATATGACAAGCTTGTCATAAATGCTGTGTCAGAGTGTGACAATCTTGATTAGTTAAACACCTTCTCAAAACATCAATGTTTGACACAACACAGAATTGGTTTCATTGGGGGATAAGAAGGGTGCATTGGGGGGAATGGGGGGACGGGATGCAGTGGAGGATATGCAGTGGAGGATTGGGGGGACAGTGGGGGGATGGGGTACAGTGGGGGGTTGGGGTGCAGTGGGGAGTTGGGGGCCAAGGGTGCAGTGGTGGGTTGGGGGATGGGGTGCAGTGGGAGGTTGGGGGGACAGTGGGGGGATGGGGTGCAGTGGGGAGTTGGGGGCCAGGGGTGCAGTGGTGGGTTGGGGGATGGGGTGCAGTGGGAGGTTGGGGGACAGGGGTGTGGTGGGGGTTGGGGTGCAGTGGGGGGTTGGGAGAAAGGAGTATGGTGGGGGATTGGGGGATGGGGTGCAGTGGGGGTGGGGTTTAGCAGCTACTTCATTTAGCACCGGTGTATTCCTTCCATAAACAGTGTTTATTTTCCGATGACAGTCCATATAAATAGGCCAACTTGAAGCACATGCTGTATACTGAAAGTGCCACCTCCTGGCGAATACAAAGATGCCAAAGTTGCACACAGGTCAAAATAATTCAAAGTTTAATGTAGGGGGAGGGTGGTAGGCAGGGGGCGAGTAGGCAGGGGAGGGTAGGCAGAGGGTGAGTAGGCGGGGGTACGAGGCTAAATGACAATGGTTTTGTGTACGTCACTGGTTTGAAATGGAGCCTTATATCCCCCCCCATTACAATTGATTACAATAATATTTGAACACAACCAACCAATACAACATTAATACCATGCTTGGGTTAAATTTAGTTGTTAATCTGTTAATTCATTTTAATTCACAAATACAGTGTTATGAACACAACTTTTCTCCATTCGAAGAATGAGCAAACATCACTACAGATTAACAATTATAACTCAATGACTGCAGTTTATGCATCAAATTGGAATGATTCATGTTCTGTTTAGGACATGGTTCTTGACCTTTCCACTATTCTAATCTGGGAATATTTTCTGGATGGTTTGATTCAAATATGAACCTTTGTTTAGCACTGACCTTTCCTGCTCATAGTCAAATTGATTTCGGCTGTCAACAGCGTGAACCTATGTGTCAAATGTCATGATTACAGCTGTTGCCAGATGCACCACCAGGACAAACATACAAACCAGTCACAATACCATGCCAGGCTTTGGTGGAATATATAAATATATATGTCCATACCAATACCATGCCAGGCTTTGGTGGAATATATAAATATATATGTCCATACCAATACCATGCCAGGCTTTGGTGGAATATATAAATATATATGTCCATACCAATGCCATGCCAGGCTTTGGTGGAATATACAAATACATGTGTCCATACCAATACCATGCCAGGCTTTGGTGGAATATATAAATATATATGTCCATACCAATACCATGCCAGGCTTTGGTGGAATATATAAATATATATGTCCATACCAATACCATGCCAGGCTTTGGTGGAATATATAAATATATATGTCCATACCAATACCATGCCAGGCTTTGGTGGAATATATAAATATATGTGTCCATACCAATGCCATGCCAGGCTTTGGTGGAATATACAAATACATGTGTCCATACCAATACCATGCCAGGCTTTGGTGGAATATATAAATATATATGTCCATACCAATACCATGCCAGGCTTTGGTGGAATATATAAATATATATGTCCATACCAATGCCATGCCAGGCTTTGGTGGAATATACAAATACATGTGTCCATACCAATGCCATGCCAGGCTTTGGTGGAATATACAAATACATGTGTCCATACCAATACCATGCCAGGCTTTGGTGGAATATATAAATATATGTGTCCATACCAATACCATGCCAGGCTTTGGTGGAATATATAAATATATATGTCCATACCAATACCATGCCAGGCTTTGGTGGAATATACAAATACATGTGTCCATACCAATACCATGCCAGGCTTTGGTGGAATATATAAATATAAATGTCCATACCAATGCCATGCCAGGCTTTGGTGGAATATACAAATACATGTGTCCATACCAATACCATGTCAGGCTTTGGTGGAATATATAAATATATATGTCCATACCAATACCATGCCAGGCTTTGGTGGAATATATAAATATATATGTCCATACCAATGCCATGCCAGGCTTTGGTGGAATATACAAATACATGTGTCCATACCAATACCATGCCAGGCTTTGGTGGAATATATAAATATATATGTCCATACCAATACCATGCCAGGCTTTGGTGGAATATATAAATATATATGTCCATACCAATGCCATGCCAGGCTTTGGTGGAATATACAAATACATGTGTCCATACCAATACCATGCCAGGCTTTGGTGGAATATACAAATACATGTGTCTATACCAATAAAGCTATGTTCTTACATAGCACGGTTTCCATTCCTTGGGACTGTTCAAGGCATATTACACTTCACCCCCAGACAGACCTGTTCATTCCAACACTTACTTGACTTCTCTAGGAAGCATTAAGCCATGCTGCAATTACTATGCAAAGACTATAATTCGTCCACATATCTTTGTCTGTAGCCAGGTACTCATTTATACAGCTGAGTGAACTGTAGCAATGTGGGGTGAATGAATGTTCTTTGAAATGACGGCATGAGGATTTGAACGTTCTCTCGATTGAGAGTCAACATTCTAATCACGATGGTACCACACTGACAACATACTGACAACATACTGAACACACAGACAACACACTGACAACACATTGACAACATACTGAACACACAGACAACACACTGAATACATTGACAACACACTGAACACAGTGACAACACACTTAACACACAGACAACACACTAAACACAGTGCAGTTACATTTTTTGGTTCCTGAAAAGACTAGCACATAACAAGCACCAGTAACAACTCGTATGTGAAACACAGAAGGTTTTCAAGAAAAAATTAACACAAGGCCTTGTTTTACATCCACTGACAGGCCACTGCAGCCACTGTATTGTGTACACTGACTAACTCACCAATGGTTGTCCTATTTCTACATGTACAGAATGAATAAAAATATCTGGTTCCGAGAGTCAACAGAGAAAGTTTGCAAGGATTAAGTCAGGTGTTTTGGCACACTTGATTGCAACCAAAGCTGAACAAAGAGCACTATGTATCAACACAAAGATCTGAATATAGACCTGCATTATGAACATTATGACATTTAGGATCCATGTCTCTTTGGTCTCTTAAGTAGAGAGAGAGAGAGAAATGATTGTTATATTTGTGAAGCACTAGCACAGTTGTCTATGTGATACAGATGTACCAAGATGGTCAACCCAGGTCTGTGTCAGCCTCTCCAGGTCTATCCACACGCTGCCCAGAGGACATATCATGGAGTGTGTCCACAAATTTGGCAAACCATTCATTCATTACATATAACTGTCACCATACATTACATTTGGTGTTCTCGTTAATGTCTACTTACTATGAAGTACCTAATAAAAATATGTCCATAACATTTGCTAGACACACAAATACCGCCTAACTGCCTGACAATAACTGACCATGCTTCCTCTCAGCTTTTCTGGTGCATATCTCATTTGTACCTCCCCTACCCAGCTCTGCACCTGTGGCTCTCTCTGGATGCCCAAACAGAACACAACCTTGGTGTGACTGTCAAGTGATTAATGACCTGTCAATGTAGTGTCAGGCACTAAACAGTTACACTCATTCATAATGCAACATTCCCGCTTTTTTCACACATTTTGTTGCATGTTATTACCGGGTATATGCCGTTATTACCCATAATCATTATATACTTGTTATTACCTGATATTACCTGTTATCACCTGTTATTACAGGTTCTTCTGATCCTTCCTCCTTCTACTTCGTCTTTAAATTAATGCATGTATTAAAAAACCACTTGTAAACCACACGACAAAATGACCTTTAAATGCATTCTGAATAAATCAGCAAACTTAACTACTCCCAAGTGTCCAGTTTCTTGTTACAGTGCACCTTTAACGCTCGGATGTCAACAGATTTTGCAAGCATCTTTACTTTTGAATAATACTGAACTTTCTTCTGTTCGGGCAGCTGTTTCTGGGGTACAAAAGTGCCTTGTCCATCACAAATAGTGGACCATGGTTCTGACTGACATGAGGCAGCGGCTGTTACAATGGAGGGGTTGTACCATAAGCTGCCCCCTACTTCAACACAACAGGGCATTCATGTCATCTGAATCTGATACTACAGAGATGACCCATGATTAGGACAAACTACCAATTCATGAGATATATGTCAGACTACATCAAAGACTTCACGGATTGGTCAAGCCAATGTGATATTTGCTGGTAAGATACAGCTCAGATGAACAGAATATGTCTACTAGAACAAGTGCTCCGACATCACAGTAAGACTTGGAGCCACAATGGCTAATTTGCTTCAGATTACAGGTGCACCAGTGACCTGACATCACAGTAAGACTTGGAGCCACAATGGCCAATTTGCTTATTACAGGTGTACCACTGATCTGACATCACAGTAAGACTTGGAGCCACAATGGCCAATTTGCTTATTACAGGTGTACCACTGATCTGACATCGCAGTAAGACTTGGAGCCACAATGGAAAATTTGCTTCAGACTACAGGTGTACCAGTGCTCTGACATCACAGTAAGACTTAGAGCCACAATGGCCAATTGCTTCAGACTACAGGTGTACCAGTGCTCTGACATCACAGGTGTACCAGTGCTCTGACATTACATGTGTACCAGTGCTCTGACATCACAGGTGTACCAGTGCTCTGACATCACAGGTATACTAGTGCTCTGACATCACATTTTCCTGACCCAGTTTGCCTGATGTTCTCCCAGTTCTGACAACAGTAATGACAACTGAGATGACACCGCCCACAATCATCTCTAGTTACACATCACAGCCATCTGAAGGTAAAACATACATTTTAAAACAACACTAGATTACACGAGTGTTCGTCAGTGTCACTGGGTACATTGAGCCTGTTTTGAAGCAACTATTGATTTCCTGGGCCTAACCATCTATGTTTGCACGAACTGTGTGTGACAGATTGGCTGTATGCAGTCCACTACACTACGTTAGTTTGCTAAATACCTCGCTTAAACACCCACTAGGAACGTGGGTGGGCCTGGTAAAACATTAATATTTACAGCTGATGTAGTTGATCAGAGATAAGCCCCAGTGATTCCATAGGTGTCAACATTCAAGCAAACATGATGTCATTTTTGACACGCTTGTGTAAATTTAAATGGGTGGTCCAGACATGAAGGTAAGAGTTAATGGATGCATGCATATATAACACCCCCACAACCCACCCTACCCCACCCATCTATAAATACAGCTACACCACACCCAACGCCAACTCATATTTACATTGATGTCAAGTTTTGGGTATTCCAAGAATGCTCCAACTAATATTAATAAATTCATCAAACACCAGTGTGTCCCCTGTCAGCATTACAAGTATGTCCCTGGATGTCTGGTGACACATACAATGTCAGTATATCCCTGGATGTCTGGTGACACATTCAGTGTCATTCTATGCCTGGATGTATGGTGATATATTCGGTCAATATGTCCCTTGACATCTGGTGACATGTTCAATGTCCTAGATGTCTGGTTACACATTCAGTGTGAACAACCTTTAAGTTTCCTCCCTCTACTGCACGCCTGACACCTGACACCCTCTCACTGATGGTCTATTATGACATATTGAAACGGCTATAGATGTAAAATGTCACAATACCTGAGAGAACTGTCCAGCATGCAGGCAACTGAACAAGACAGTTCTGATAACAGACTAACAAACAAACAAACAAACAAACAAACAAACAACTAAAATACTTTGCAGTAATTCATCTGTGAAGTGAGTCTTTCTATGAAGTAATTTTAATGTATTCATCTCATGTGCAGTTGGAATGTCTTTGATTTGTAGGGTATTCAAGATCTGCTTTCAGAAATTGTTAGGTCCATGGAAAAAATAATGGAGAAATGGGCACATAATTTATTATTGCCAACATCTCTTGTTTACATACATGTGTGTGTGTGTGTGTGTGTGTGTGTGTGTGTGTGTGTGTGTGTGTGTGTGTGTGTGTGTGTGCGTGTGCGCGCGCGCGTCCCTACTTAATAGTAATTTGAATTCCTAACTTAACAAAAATTCTTTAATGGATTGACATTCCGGGTTCTTTGGAATGTGACATTTGAAATGGTAATTACGTCTCAAGACACAGCTGTACTCTTTCTCAACACATCGACCAACTAACCCGGTGTAATATTTGGAAATCCAAAAAGTTTCTCGAGAGAAATTATCACGTCAAATTTTTTGAAATTCTCATGAATATTTCCTTGTTGATGGCATCATGCCGTATCACAATCTTGTTACTAGATCAAAACACACAAAACTGATTGATGACACTGGATCCATACCAAGTCAGCACACAGGATCAGGATACATACCACATCAGCACACAGGGTCTAGGGTCAGGTGGCTACCAGCTAAAAGCAAACATGGCCACCAGCTGTTGCTGACTAACACTGTAAGTGATTGGAAAAATTATAAATGGTTCATGGACCAAATCACAAACACAAAGCAACCAATAGTGGCAACAAGCTCGTAACATTTTACAACACAGCAGTGCTCTGTAAATAATGAGATTCACTACATTACTAGAATAGAAAACAGTTTTATGTGTAATTATTTATCACAAGTAGTAGCACTAACATACCCTCTGGCCTAGATGTCACCAAGTAACTGAATGTTTCAGACAACAAATGGGTTCACTTCCTTATTCAAAAACAACTTTTTCACAGTGTGATTCCAGAATAGGGGTACCATCTCAAAATAACTGGCACCACATTGCTCTGTAATGTTTCCAATGCCCTGAATGCTTGTTGTAGCCAGATTATGACCATATTATGACCATGTGTACAACTATAACTGGCCATACAAACCTTCGCAATTACAAATGGTAATTACAATTAGTACATTATGTCTTATGTTGTCAGTAAAATAACGACTGATTTAGATAATTTCATTACATTATCACAATGTTCCTTTGCTATAATCAGAGTTGACATTCACCACTCATGGCTTCGGATATGGAATGAAGATCATTAGTAAATTACAGCATAGTTATTTAAAGAATCATTTGATTGTAATCAATTAAATACATGGGTTAATTACTGTGAGTAGAGGACATAATTATACTAGATTTTTGGTATTATATTATTAATTATGGTCTATGGTATATTTATTATGATAACCACCAAAGAAAACATGGATGCACGCATGGAAGCACACATTTACGCATGAAAACACAGCATTCTGGTGGAATTCAAAATGTTTGGAAGAGAAGCTCCACACTGCCCCAATTATCTGGTAGTGCAATCAAGTGTCAAACAGGGTGGAATTGATGGGAAATGAAGTAGAAGGGTACTGCACTTGAGATTGAACAACCTCCCTGAGTGTCCCAGTCTCGCAGGGTACCAAGAGTGGCACATTTTGCAGTTCCAATGTTCCATTCTAAGAACACTAAAATATCCAGTACTTCTGCTATTCTAGAAAACAAAATCAATTAAATTAAGCAGTTAGGATACTTTATTTTCTAACAAACTGTGAAGGTTTGTAAATTTACATGGCTTCCTATACATGTTCATAGTTGACTTTAACAGCTGATACCATGGAAACTATACCTGGTCAATGATAAACATGCCAGGACTGGTCACTGACTACAAAAAAAAGTTTTTTGACTTTAACGAATGTAACAAAAAAGTATGTTTGTAGGTTGTCATGGAGACAGCAACACAATCTGGCATTTACACTCAATACAAAAAACTGTGTGGTTGTTCTTTTATTGGCACAATTCACTGATGTCTGATGAGATAGAAGCAAGAGAAACTTACTTGTGAACAAACACCCCCCTAAGGCAGATTGTTGTACTGGATGTGTCTAGTCATTCATTCCAAATTAGGGTTTATTCTACTTGACAGGTGACATTTTCTTGTTGCAGCCAAGAAAACCATATACATATCCCAAATGAATATGGAATACAGGTCGAAAAATATAACTGAATTTGGCAAGATATTTATAAAAAAAAAGGCATACTGAATTGTTGTGTACAATAAATGACCCCAAAGTGTGCCAGCCCACATCAACAGAGACAGCATTGGCTATTGTGACAGACTCCCTTATGATTGTATCCCAATGAACAGGCCACCTGATTACCACAAACAGCAGGAATTAGCCCAGGGAGCCAGGGATCACAGGCATGTTGTCTGGAGACTGGCAAATAACATCAAAGGCCAGGTTCACAAATGCTATGTCGGCACGTCCTTAACAATGACTACTCTGTTGACACCCTACCTCTCAGCCAACATTAAAATCCCCATAATATGTTTTTCATTTCGCAGAAGTCATTTCTCTTTTTATGTCTATAAAACATGTTCGAAAATATCGCAACTGGTACGGTCACACTGTGCTATTTGCTGGTCCGCTTTGTAATGTCGCGTGTGCCTCGTGTAGCAAATTTGCATAACTTTTATGAAACACCAACATGGGAACAACCACACCGTGAGAATATTGTGAAAGCTTTACACCTTACACATTTAATGAACTTTGCCCTTTTGAAATGAACAACGGAGCAACTAGCTAGCAAGATCGAACACTTTCGTTGTTCACGCAGCATGAAAAGGGTGATTAAAGCCGAAATAACCGTGACTGGGATCTGATAAAGGCAGCGTGGTCTTCAATGCGACCCACATGGAATGTAGCGCCCTCTGTTTGGAATAATACCACATGAACAACTCATTCTGTAGAATGTCATTCATAATTACACACGCAATGGCGGCTTACTGACACAGGCCTAGATAGCATCGCCCCGACAGACATTCCAACACTCCTAAACATCAGAATAACAGATCCTCTTTTGTATGTGGCACACGAGGACATGCGTCCGTTATCATGCATGCATGACTTAGCGCACACATTTACATTTATATTTGCAGCATTGTTTAGTGACAGTGTCACAACCAACATGTTAGTTGTGGCACTGTTGGTTGTGACACTGTCACAACCAACATGGAGTACTCAGAAGGTAGAGTTGAAACTCTCCTGTTGAACATGTGACTTGTTGCTCCTTGGGGCCAGACAGCCCTGCTGGGGACACATCATTATTCTACTGTTGGGGATACATCATTATTTTACTGCTGGGGACACATCATTATTCTACTGCTGGGTTTGTGGTGGATCAATGCCATTGACAGTGGTTTTCAAAAGGTATGCCATTTCGGGATGTATCACACCCTGAAAATGACTACAACAAACATGGAAAGTTGCACATTTTTGGACTACAACGTTTGTGCAATGCATAGATATAAACTAAACAAAATTGTAGTATTTTTTTTACGAAAAATTACAAGTTTATACCAAGACATAGTATTTTAATAAATGCTCTATGCCTCTAATGAAAATATGTTCCTGGTCCACAGGACCAGCAAAGTAAAAAAGTTGCTGGTCCTGGGAATGTTGGATCGAGGGTGATTTTTTTAAAGTTTGTGTAATATTTAATAAAATTGTTAATTTTGATTAATTTGTGTTATATTTCATAAAATTTTTTTTTTTTATTAATATGTCATTTATGGAGGAAATGAGACAATTCAATGGCATTAGTAATTGATTTCCCTCTCAATATCACATCTGTCTGTCACAGGTAAACATAAAATGGCAGACTGGCAGTTGAAATTTTACTGAACATCAGCACTGTCTAGATCAGCACAGAGTCCTCAATTTTACTCAGTGTCACATATGACAGTTGAAAGATTTAGTCAACATACAAACTCAGTCTCTTAATATCAGCACAGATACAAATTTAGAAGGTCCACAATTTTACTTTATTTGTCCTTTGACGTTTATCTTTATCATACAATCGACCGACTTCACGCTTCTCTTCGTCTGTTTTCCGCTTTTTAGGGGGTGGCGGCTCGCATCCCGTAAAGCCAAACTTTGACAATGACTTTACTCTAGAACGCTATAGATGGTTGCTACTTATTTACAGTTCATCTGTAAGTCACGTCACCTAAGTGTATTTACACGAACAAATCTACAAAATTATCCGGAAACATTATTTGAGTAAGTTTGTGTTTCACAGAAATATCAACATGGCTGACAAGGAGGAGATTCATGTAAGACACACCGTGATTGGCCAGGATGCATGATCTCTGCAAATCTCAACCAATCAGGTCATGCGTATCAATGACACTATACTTGTGAAAATTTCCACCTCTCAGTCAGACGCAGCCTTTCTGCTGTTTTGCACTTGCGCGATGTGTGCAGCAATAATACCATATTATCTCAACGAATGACCCATGTGAATAATCGGTCCGCAGGACCAGTAACTTAATTTTTTTGTCGGTCTGATGTCAAATAAATTGGCCAAGGACCGAGGGACCGACATTAATTTCGAACCCTGACTCTCTCCAACCAATAATATCACAAAGCAGGGGGCTACTAATCCAACAACCAACCAGATTACTTAAAGTTAAGGTATCATAACTTTTCAACACCACATTTCGCAGATAATGACCATTATTTCTATTATTTCTGGTTCATAAATTACCCTGCTGCATTCAATGTCAGTTTACCCCATATATCAATAGAGGGCAAGACAAGTGTCAACTAGCGATAGCTGCCCTTCTTTCATGTAACAGTGATGATGCAGTGATGTATATTGTTGTCTACATACAGCCATATACAGTCAAATAACGACCAGGTCTGAATCGTGACTCTGGGTGTGGCACGAAATAATCACAACATTAGGTTCTCAATCAAGTTGGGGTGATTCAAACCCTCGTGCTACCTTTCACAGTCAGGGCAATTGTATTCACTCTACATTGCTGCAGTTAACTAGGTATAGGAATGCGTACTTTGTGTCTACCATATGTAAGGGAGTGGAAGTTGTCATCACATGTCTGTGCCAAGGAAACCTTTGGCCTTGAAAGTTGAAAGGATTTAGCTTCAGCTGTTAAGTACAAAATGAGGATTTGGCCCATTCATGAGTACCTTGCTCCAAGTTGTCCAGTATAAAACTCAACAGCCATTGCTGTCACTTAACCCATCTAAATGTGCATAAAAAGTGGGATTACCTTTGCAAATTGCCATTTTGGAAATGAGATAGCGAGTTGAGTGAACTGATCAATAGATTGGTTTGGCATCACATCTACATAAATATTATAAATAACTTTGACCTGCACCGGTCGTACACAGCTCTTCTAATTAATACTAATAGAAAATATAATTTCCATCTAATACAGGATATGAACACTGCAGAGAATGTTGACTGTTTGACATGTGACAAGATATGACAGAAAAGCCACAGTACCCTGTGTATATATCAGTGACTCAGTGTATTCCTTACATCATGACATAACATTTACTGCCAAGTGCTTAACAGCCATACATCATGACATAACATTTACTGCCAAGTGCTTAACAGCCATAACCCACATAATTGCACAAGATATATGTCAGTATCAACTGGCATATCAGGTTACATGCAGTGTACATGAATCAATAAAATACAGCTCCAAGCCCACACTCACACATACACCATCTGCATTCTTCATAAGGCCTGGCAAAAGTTCTCTGGCCTGGAATTTCCAAATTCCAGTATTTTTCATGTTTGGAGCTAACTGAGGTGACATATTTACAACCAGTCTGAGTACACTGGGTCTGATCAGCATTCCTCAAGGTGTTCCATCATTAGTAGGCCACAGTGCCTGGTCAGTGGGGCCACTCTTGCTGCATGTGTTTACTCAAGCTGGGTACAGAGGCTGGACTGTTGTGTCATGAGATGGGACCCCTGGTCACACTAGACAGACACACTGTAATAACATATTAATGTGCACATGATCCAGGAATTAGGTGGGTTTCTGGGTCAGTAAACAGCAATGATCACACGGCCTCCAGCATTGATATGCAGCTAAAGCAGAATACATCGAACCAGTTAAGATGGGTTGTCCAATAACTGTAAGTTAGGGTTTGAACATGGAAATATACTAGTCACCAGAGTAATTAGTAAAATATGGTCTGCTAATAAAACAATAAAATGCATAAGTGGCATTTTCCTTTAACTTGTAATTTATTATGCTAACTTGTAATTTATTATACACCAGATTATATGTTGTGAACATTGCCGAGATAAAACTACAAATAAAAAAAGAATAATCTAATGTGATTAAATATTAATCCAGTATTATCATTATATGGGAGTCCTTTTCATCCTTTAACCTAAATAACATAGTTTAATCATTAAACATAGTTACACAATTGTAAAACTGCAGCATACATATTGAAACCTTTTACTGTAGTGTTGTATAATTGTAAACAGTGATAATATACGATTGCATCTGAACAGAAGAACATCTGAACAGAACATCTGGCCCTCACCTTACATTTATAGTGATATACCTTCTATGGCAAAGAGTAAACTATACTTAAAAGAACTGTTTTATTGCAAGATAACATATTTAACATGGTCTTTGCCCTGATTGCATGGTGGAGGTTGACACATCCCAGAGTGACTTAAGGTTTTTAGCCTAGGGGTGCATTTCTGTCCTTGATAACAACATTGCTGGAGACCAAAGATATGAGATCAGTGGATGATTAGAATCCACTGCACTCCTCACTCTCTGTCAAGTAAACATTGATAACAATAACAAGAATTTTGGTTGATAACACTTTTTTACTGTATACCACACTCTGTGCCAATAAATTACATCAAGATTGGTTTATATGGAACCTAAACTTTACATCTGATGAATACATCTTGTGTTTTAAAGTACAACGGCAGTGTTTTATATTCCAAACTTGCTTTTCTGTGCAGTGTTCACTGAATCATTTCGGAAGAATTGTTATTTCTGTTCTTGGGTTGTATTTATGTTTTCTGCTATGTACTAGAGAATAATGTAATCTTGTTAATTCGTTCAATCATACAACAACAATGTACCCCTACACCAGAGACAGGCTGCATGCATATAACGTGACCCCAGGTAGATGGTACACAAGCAAACACTTGTCTGTAGCAAAACACTGCTTAATCTCAATTGCCCCACTGAGATATCTGAGAGTAACTACATTTGTTGAATGAAGTCTGACTGACTGAAACACAGACCAATACATCCATTTCAGATCGCAGTCAGAAATGGACATTAGGTCCTAAGTAATTTTGTTGTTGCAGACAAAGTGCATGCTCTGGTGGACAGTGAAGCCACCCACACTAATGCCAGTAGCATTCACAAACCTATTTAGGTTGTGAACCTGCTGGGGGGGGGGCCAGTGGGTGGGCTTCCATCTCCAACAATGGCTTTGTTTAACAGTAGCAAAACACAAACGAGTCACGAACACATAGTCCAAGGAAGTGAATCATTCCTGAATGCCTTCATACATTGCTTTTACAAAGCTTCCCAAAGGTTCAACAAAACAGAGGAACACTGAGTTTAATGGCCCAGAACAGACAGTTGCCAGTGATTTATCTCATGCTCCCACTATCCACGGCTCCCTGCGTCTGTCAGCTAGACAAATAACCCAGAATTGTGGTTTCCAGACAATGGGGCATTCCAATAAAAGCTGACAGTCGAAACTAACAGTGTCTGACATCAGACTCACAGCACAGCAGAAATGCAGAAATGTTTCACAACAAACGGAGGCAACAGTTTCAAAAATATACATTATTTTATGTTCTGAAGTTTCAACTCAAACTATCTCAATCAGTAAATGCAAAATTAGTACAATGAAATGGCAAATAATTGAGTTACAATCACTGAATCCAGTTTGGCAGTTATCCGAAGCATAACAAAAACTCAAAACCCACTCTGTTGTCTTGAGGAGCAGTAAATAACTACATTGCCAACAGGACAACTAAACACATTGCAGGGCCTGTGGTACTCTTAAACTATTCTCAAACTCCATCAGTCAAAACCCCAGTAATACACACATCAAGAAATGCCTACAAATCAATAATCAACAAAAAGAAGAGCCAAATTTGCAGGAAACAGGATTGTCCGAGTGACAGTGGACATCATTTCTGTGTGCCCAGGGAAATATCTCAGATGTCTGAGTCAGATGATAGCCCACAGCCTGCAGCAGGAGTTGTAAGAATTGTTTCCTTTCAAAGTTGCACATGTATTGTTTACTCTGCAGGTGTATATTAACAGTACATTTCTGGGAGTCATAGCATTTTTATATGGCTATCATCTCTAGGAAATCATGAACTGGGTTTTGAGAAATTGTATCAAAACTGGCAAGGAAAATGAAGAGTATGTACTAGAACCAAAATGAAACATTCTGGTAGTCATTTGCTTTTTATGGTAATTAGAACGTGAAACACATGTATGCAGTTCAGCGTACAAGTTAACAATATTGGATTTATCATGACAACTTATTGAACAAAGCTGGTTAGCATAATGTTAAGTTAGTTATCAGTGGGGACATCAAACTCTGGAGACGACCCCCCCCCAGGGGAAGGATGTCTGACAAGGGACAGGTAGACATGAACACCCTTTATCAAGGCTGGCATCTGAGGGGACCAATACACCATGCAATTAGCCTCCAGCAAACCTGTAGTCATGCTCAAGAAAGTCTCTGATATAATCTTAAGTATCCTGTGTGCTGCTTGTCTCTGATTGGACAACAACAATTTCCCACGTCAAAGCCACAAAATAATGAACGGATGAATTTCCCTTTCAAAAGAAATCCTAGAAAAAACTTTAACATGCAGGTAACTTTCTTGTTTGAAGCATTATTTATGTTAGTTATCCTACTAGGGATGAACTTGATTTCCCTAACATTCCTTGTGATTGTGGAACTGAGTTGTTTTAAGTCTGCTTTAATGCCAGTAAAAGGGAGGCTAAATATTCTAAGGCTGTAATTATTAGCAAGTGCATAGAGGTGGTCCCGGAAATGGAACCAACGATTTGAAGATTACACTTCCCCATTTTCGACTGGCATTTCCCAAGATTTTCCGGCTACCCAAAAGGTGTATGATACTATATAATTATGCATCACGTATGTATTTGTTATGATGAACATATCATATTGGATGTCAACTGGTGTATGTAACTTGATTATTTTGTGCTGCATAATATATACAAAGGCAGAGGTTGTCATTAAATTTTTTTTACACGTGGTGAAGTTTGGATCTCTTTGTATGAAATAAAATTGGAAGAAAGATTGTAATAAACCTAGAAACCACTAAATAAATATAAGAAACATAAAGTTTTGTTGAAATGAGATACTTGGTGCATTAACTAGGTCTTGATTGCACCAACTCTCAGTGCACACATACATGTACTTGTTTTCTTGGTTGTACAATGTGTACTTGCTCTCAGTTTGTATACATGTAAAACTCAAGTACATTTTAAGTACAGTTCAACGTAAGTTGTTTTTCTCTACTTTCATGAAAGCATGTTGCCTACACCTAGTCAGGAATCAGGGTAACAGTGTTATAAACCAGGCAGTGTGTGCAAGCTTGGCCGATAGAGGGCCAGACTGCCAATCGACAGGATTTCAAAACTTGGGCAATTTTGTTCACTACACTTTGTGCCTTTCGGATGACACTAATAAGTCTTTGGTCCTTTCCACTTGGTGTCTATGTCAGGAGATGTTAACGATCCCTTGTTCTTCCCCTTGTTTCCTTGCGGGGTGGGGTCCAAGTCACTTGATTGCTTCTTCCACTTTCATTGTTAATGTTCTCCATTTCCCTCTGTCTTCTGCGGTGGTCTTCCACTCTTGGTTGTTCGTACCTGCCCTTTCAAGATCTCGTTTGACACAGTCTTTCCATTGCAGCTTTGGTCTTCCTCTTCTTCTTTTGCCACCCTCTTCTGCTTTCCATGCTCTTTTTTAGTCTGTCTTCACCCATTCTTTGCACATGTCCTGCCCATCTAATTCTGCTTCCGGCTACTTTCATCTTTAGATGTTTTTCATGCCAATCTCTTCTTTCAATTCCTTCATCTTTCTTCTAGGGTTACTTTGCATATTCTTCAGACCCAGTTGTTTTCTGCTATCTGCATCTTCTCCTCCTGTTAATGATCCCACAAGGGGTAAATGTGTAACCTGTTGTGGACTCATAGAGTGGTGGTTTCTATCTTTATCCCACCATGTATGTATGTATGTATGTATGTATGTATGTATGTATGTATGTATGTATGTATGTATGTATGTATGTGTAGCCCACCCTTATCAAATATCTGTCAATTCTATTTTTAAACATATTCACACTAGATGGACAAGGCTGTTATATTGTAGACAAATGTCTTTGGTTGTCATGAATCTTGTATTATTTTATAAAGTACTATAGCGTAGCATCATACCTTTACTTCTCTAATGTAACAATCAGCACGAAACTGTCATGTTGTTACTGGTCTTAAAAACCCTTCACATTTACTAGTCTACCAAATATCAGCATTTTACTGTCCGTTGCAATAGATACATAATAGTTTTAATACCTTGTTAACCCAAAAAGCTTATTCTTTCATCAGTCCTTGATGTGATTGTTTGCGCTGGAGTATGTATATTTGCTGTCGCTGACTCAGTCTTCCTTTGTAAAATAAGGCCCGATAAAATAAAGGGTAAAATAATTGTCATTATCCACATCCACACTGGCTGTCAATGATAATGTCAATAAACACTGATCTTTTATCCCATATATAAATGTGTGCCCCATTGTTGATTCATAGAGCAGTAGACTGACTAGTATATAACGGCAAACCTACCAACATTAATCTGAGTCTGTGCCCCCTGCCCCCCCCCCAGGACGCCCATGTACCCTACGACTGACTGCACTGTATTATGTATAGACATAGTCATAGACATAGTATAGCTATCAAGGCAATGACAGGTGCCTGGGCCCAGGTCTGTCTGGAGAAATCGATGAACGTGTAAAACATGGCATAAATACGAAGTAGAAGCAACCACATACCTGCTGCCATCGGTCTTCCAGCGAGGGTTGCGACGAAAAATAGCCGGTGTCGTGAACGACTTGCAATTCACGAAAAATATTTCCACTTGGTAGAAACGACATGATGCCAGCAGTGGCGCCGGTGTGATCCTCGCTAGCCTGGCGTCGACGGTCCTGTCACAGTCGTCGCAGCGTATCGCTACCCGCATTCACGCACGACATGTGTTTACGTATGATGCACACGTCCATATACACTGATGTCACCACAGGCACAGGCGATGTCACATGCATGAACCCGTATCATTGTAACGCTCAACACCGCGGAAGTCGAACTGTAGCAGTATTGCTATGCATATATTACCGTGACCACTCTCGTTTGTCGAGGCCGCCGCGATTGGCCAATCACACGGCAGGTTACATTTATAAGATGTTGACGGGCTGGTTCGCAGCCCCTCCACTAGGCGGAAAACGTATGTTTGAGACACATAATTATGTGGGGGAGAATCAGCGGCAACAAATGTTCGTATTTGACTATCAGGTTAAAAAAACTGCTAAATAGTGTGTTGCGCTAACAAAGTCGTGCGATCGCGGCTCCTCCGAAACTGTGCCCTGTCCCAAATGAGAAATTTCTTATTACACCCATCCCCGATAGGTGTCAGCACTTTATTTCGTGCAGATTCGTTCAACGACCCTGGAAGACTGGACACGAGTCTGCATGGCTATTAGCCTTTTTCTTTTTCGTTATCAAATTTGCAATGTAAAAACGAAAATGGTACACAATATTGGTTTTTAGTTGTTACATTCGCCATAGGAAAAACGAAAAACGAATACAAACTGCAACTGATGTGCGGTTTTAGTACATGCATGCATGCACCCACCCATCCATCCATCCATCCATCCATCCATTCATACATACATACATACATACATACATACATACATACATACATACATACATACATTCGCAAGGATGTGTGTGCGTGTGCATGCGCATGCGCATGTATGGGTAACAGTTAACTTCTACAGTTTATCCGATGCAATTCGAATTAACTTTAAACTTTGATTATATTGACACAACTGTCTAACTGAAAAAGTTCAATCAGGCACAACATGTTTTGTGTAGATTCTCGACAATGACGCCTGTTGGCTGGTGGCGCTACAAGGGGACGCCTAGGGGAAGGTTGGGACCCATGATCATAGCTTTGTGCCAGCCCTTGTAACTTTGTTAATAACGATCATGCAGTTGATCCATCTGTCGAGTTTTATAGATGCACGTCCTGCACGTCCTGCTACCTACGACGTCACGTTCTGCTACCTACGACGTCACGTCATGCTACTTACGACGTTACGGCCTTTTGACTAATGGCAGATGACAAAAGGCGCGCAAAATCTCGATGGTGTGTGTTTTTACCTATAGACTATTTTGGAGTAAATCTAGCGTGTTTTGTTGTTTTCGTTCTAGGTCTACTATACGTAGTGCAATGTTATCAATACTAATATATTGTCAATAACGGATAATAGTTCTGTCAATGCCTGAAACCTATTTTGGTCTACTGTTTAGTAAAACTCATTTTGTGTGTATAATTGTGATCAGGCACCCATGAGCCGGGATACATGGGTCCCCGTATTGACTGGCGCAACATTCTCCCATATTTGTTTGTGTTCAATATGGCATTCTGAAATTGTGTGATCCATTAGGGTTAGTGTATAGTTTAGGGCCAATATGGGAGCGGTCGTTATTTATCACGCTCAACTGTAAAAAAATATTATTGGCAAACCTATGGCTATGTTCAGAGGTGTTAGTGTGTCAGCGCTTACAGAGGTGTCAGTGTGTCAGCGCTTACAGAGGTGTCAGTGTGTCAGCGCCTACAGGTCGCCGGCATGGCTACAATCACGCGGAATCGGCCAGCAATGAAGAGGATGTGTTCCCTGAAGAAAAGATGAAGGACAAAACACTTGAAATGGTGTAATTTGGGACACCCAAAATCTGGTTTTAAGCGAGTTATGGCCTAATGTAATCAACCCAAAATTCAGACATGAGACATCGGACGAATTGTCCGTATACAATAGCGATTTTTTTTAGCAATACGTGTCCCGTTTTAATACGGATTTGCTGAAAATATAAAAATCGTGATAAAGTAGTCCTATGTATTTGCTTGTATTCGTCACATAAGTATAACTTCGAATGTCAAATTTTCAGTAGACGAGGTGCAACTTCTTTTGAGTCTAGTGTTTCGGCAAAACGCAACGGATTTTGTTTCCTTTACACCTGTCGGTAGGCCTGTTCCAACGAAGATACATACACCATAGAAAGAGGAACTGTATGACATAACTAATTGACGTTGTATACTTATATTACAAACCCAAAAATGTAAATGTAGTGAATGGCACATCCGCCTTTTATGCCAAAGTTCTGAATTCAAGACGCGAACCGGACATGGTAGATGTGGTGTATAAACCTGGCTCTCAATATTGTTGACTGTGTGTCCCTCGTAACTCGAAGATCGCGTTAATTTCGATCCCGTCTCAATTTGGGACGTTAAAGAATCACTGAGATCAGATTGACTATAAAATTCTGAAAAGGCTAACTAGTTAATGAGACCTCAAAAAAACTAACATTCTAACCACAATATAATTATAAATACTATACTATAGTCAGTTAATAGAATGTTTCCGGGTGCTGGAAACTACTAGATGTTCTGTTTTCTTCGTAGACTAAATAGCGTTGCTCTGCTCATTTACATCTAGAAAATACACACACTCAAAACACGGCGGACATTTGCAATCTTTATTGTTGTCTCTCTGACTATCAGATAGGCGGTGCCACTGCGCACTTAGAATGCTGATTGCTGATCGATTTGATTGTAACAACGTTTATAAATAAAGTCAAACACCACAGTTCTCCCCGACAGTTTCAAATAGTCTTGGGACAAGCTATGAAACGTAAGTATGCAAGCTAGGGACTGTGGCGCAAACTAACGCTAGGAACAAAAGTCACTAGGGGGAGTAAGGGGTAGGGGGACGACGGTTGAGGGCGCTCCGACGAAGCACTGGGGAAGCAGCCACGTCTCGAGGTGGAGAAACGATTCGCCCGTCTCCAGCAGCCGTAGGGGAGCCGTCCCTCGTCGGAGTTTCACGTATCGGTGAACGTGGTGGAGATGCAGCTCGTACGTCTGTCGGGAAACGAAGCTCCTCGACTGGCGGTTGAACAAGTGCGGGCGAAGTTTTCACCCGGTGACGCATTTGGTCGATGTGACGACGATGTATGCCATCTGCACACTGCACAGTAAACATGCGAGTACCGAGCGACGACGTTATTCGCCCAGGAGTCCACTTTACTTTCCGATTAACACCGTAGCTCCGAACGAAGACGTGGTCCCTGATCGCGAACGTGGTGGAGTGTAGCGGCGGCCACTTGTCGTGATGTACGGATGGTTGTAGAAGAGAGAGCGGAGTTCGAACTTGCCGTCCGATCATCAGCTCAGCCGGAGTACGCCCCGTGGCGTAGTTCGGCGTGCTGCGGTACTCGCGAAGAAAACCCATGGTAGCCTTGTCTCTCTCCTTCCCTTCCTCTCCCACGGAACGCTGCATCGCTGTCTTGAAAACGCCCACCAGGCGTTCGGCCTCGCCATTAGAGGGCGGGTGAAAAGGGGCACTTGTCAAGTGTACGATGCCGTTCAGGCGACACCAGTCCTCAAACTGCTTCGACCCGAACTGAGGCCCGTTATCCGAGACAAGTGTCTTTGGAGAACCCCACGTGGTGAAAAGAATGTTGAGCGCCATGATAGTGGTCTCCGTAGTCGGATACTTTGACATACGAACGACGATGGGCCACTTTGAGTAGGCATCCATGACCAGCATCCACATGTTACCCAAGAATGGGCCAGCAAAGTCCACGTGAATGCGGTCCCACGGCTCGTCGGGCAGTGGCCATGGCGACAAGTTGGCAGTTGGTGCCGGTGCTGTGACAGCGCAGACGTTGCACGCTTTACAGCAGGCTTCGACGCGCGCCTCGATGTTCGGCTACCAGACATACAGTCGTGCCATCGTCTTCATGCGAACAACTCCGCGATGAGACTGGTGTAGCATGGTGATCACCTTGGTCTGAAGCTCCTGTGGTACTACCACGCGACAGTCTCGTAGTATGACGCCGTTCACTTGACAAATCTCCGTCTGCGTGTTGAAGAATGGTCTCAGAGCGTCCATCCTGCACTCTGGCCCAGAGGTCGGCCAACCGTTGTGCACGAAGTTTAGCACTTGCGACAGGACAGTATCCTTCTTGGTGCACTCCGCGACGAGCTTCCACGTGATCGGGAACTCGCTGACAACCTCTGTGGCGATCTGCTGGACTTCAGATGTGATTGCTCTGACTTCCTCCTCGCGGTCAAATGCGACATCCGGACCGGCAGGAAGTCGAGACGCGTTGCAGTGTTCTGCCGAAGCGCGGTAGTGGATGTCATAATCGTGGCCCATCAGCAGCAGAGCCCAGCGCTGTAGGCGCTGTAAAGACATGGCTGGGAGCGACTTATCCGGTCCGAAGATCGTTAGTAGCGGCTTGTGGTCCGTCAGGATGGTGAAATGACGACCACTTAGGTACTGGTTGAACTTGCGGATACCGTAGACGATTGACAGTCCCTCCTTCTCAACTTGGGCATAGCCTCGCTCAGCCTTGCTGAGAGTCTTGGAGGCGAAAGCTATCGGCTCTTCACTGCCATCAGGCAGTACGTGTGAGATGACGGCCCCAATGCCGTATGGGGACGCATCAGTTGCAAGCACGATCGGCTTCTCAGGGTCGAAATGCACGAGACGTGTTTTGTCCGCGAGCATTTGCTTGAGTTCATCGAAGGCGGCGGCGCACTCTGCTGACCACTTCCATGGAGTGTCCTTGCACCGCAACTGGTTTAGTGGGGCGCACACAGACGCAAATGCAGGCAGAAACTTTCCATAATAGTTGAGCTTGCCCACGAAACTCTCGAGTTGCTTGAGGTCCGTGGGCGTCGCGTACTGTAGTATCGCCTGGACCCTCTCCTCAGATGCGCACAGTCCGTCCTTCGAGATGATGTACCCCAGGTACGACACTTCCGGTGCGAAGAAAACGCACTTGTCGAGTTGCAGCTTCAGACCGTAGTTGTCAAGAGCCGCAAAAACGCGTCGCAGGTTTTCGAGGTGCTCCGCCTTCGTCTGCCCAGTGACGATGATATCGTCCAGGTAAGCGGCGACGCCTGGGATACCGGCAACCAGATTGTCCACCAATTTTTGGAAAATGGCTGGAGCAGGGGACGGACCGAAACATAGTCGGTTGTACCGGTAGAGTCCCTTGCGCGTGTTGATGACGAGAAGTTGCTTGGTTTAGTCGTCCAGCTCAATCTGCAGGTATGCGTCTCTCATGTCGAGTTTGCTGAAATGCATGCCCCCCTGCAGTTTGGCGAAGAGTTCCTCTATTCGCGGAATAGGATGCTGTTGGACGTGCAGGCACGGATTGACGGTCGCTCTATAGTCACCGCAGATCCTCACTTTGCCACTCGGCTTCTGTACGACTACAATAGGGGTAGCCCAGTCTGAGTAGTCGACTTTGGTGACAATCTTCAAGTCCTCCAACCGTTGAAGTTCTTTTTCAACCGCGTCGATGCGGGAGAAAGGCAAAGGCCTCGCCTTCAAAAACTTGGGTTGCACATCGTCGCGTAGCTGTAGATGAGCCTTCGTCTTCGTACAGAGGCCCAGCCCGGGTGCGAAGATGCTGGGATGATCCGCGACAACCTTCTTCAGATCAAGGTCGGTTGGCACACCCATTGTGTGCACATCTGTGGAAAGTAGCTCCGCTGACGCCTTTGGCGTGTAGAGTAATGCGTTGATGTCTAATTGGAATGCTTGAATCCAGTTCAGGCCAAGCAACGAAGCACCGCTGCTGACAACAACGAGGGGGAGTTGCAGCACTGTCGAACCACACTTGACGTCTACAGTACACTCGCCCATAACGCTGATCTGGCGCTGGTCGTAGGCGCAGAGTCTGATATACGATCGAGCGAGCCGAGGAGAACCTATCTTCTTCCAACCAGTTTCTCCAGTGAGTGCGATCGGGGATCCCGTATCCACCTCAAACTCGACGTTGTGCCCGTTGATCAGCAGCGCCTGTCGTGGCTTCCTACGCAGATCGTGTGTGTGTGTCGACAAGGTCATCACCGACATCGAGGCTGTTTTGTAGTCGTTATGTGACTTGCGCCCCGACTGCTCAGAGCGACAGACCGACTTGATGTGTCCGATCCGCCCGCACTTGTGACACTCCGATTTTAGGAACGGACATGCAGCTCGACGATGGTTTGTCGAGCCACACCCTGCGCACCGTTGTCCTTGACGTCCCTCTGGTCGAGACTCGGACTTGTGTGACTTGTTGTTCTTCCAGTTGCCCGTCTTGGTGCGTCGCGGTTGACGAAACTTCTCGACAGCAAGCACTTCAGGAGTAGGCCCCTGTGTAGGCCCTTTGACGATCGCATCGCTAGCAGCCAATGCGACGTACGAGTTGGCGGTCTTCAAAACCCCATCGAGGGTCGGTGAAGACTCCTTCAGACACGCTCTCCGAACGTCGTTGTGCGGTGTGTTGTGGACGATCATGTCCCGGATGAGCCGGTCCAAGACTTCGGATGCTCCAAAATTGCACTCGCGACCGATACAGCGAAGATCGGCAACCCAGTCGCCATAAGTCTGACCAGGTTTCATCTTGCACTGATAAAATGTGTAGGATGCGGCTAGCTCATGCAGTGACTGTTTGAAGTGTTCGTCCAACTTTCCAGTGACGTCATCAAAAGACGCTGCGTCGAGTTCTGATGCAATAAACAGTTTGTTTAGGAGTTCGTAAGTTTCAGGTCCCACCCATGACAAAAAAATACGCTTTCTTTTTGTCAGCATCAACAACACCATGAGCTATGATGTGCTGGTTTAACCGCTGTAGATATGCCGCCCATTTCTCACGTGAATGTTCGAAAATGGCAAATGACGGCACACTGTGTGGCTGCGGTTGTGGGCTGACTGGCTGTGCCTGTGTCGCTATGCCAGTCATCGCCTGTTTCATCGCTGCGGCTAGCAAGTTTTGTAACTCGTCAGGCGACATCGTTAGTGACATCGTCGTTGGTCGTTATCTCACCTTCTGACACCAGATGTTCTGTTTTCTTCGTAGACTAAATAGCGTTGCTCTGCTCATTTACATCTAGAAAATATACACACTCAAAACACGGCGGACATTTGCAATTATTGTTGTCTCTCTGACTATCAGATAGGCGGCGCCACTGCGCACTTAGAATGCTGATTGCTGATCGATTTATGATTCTAACAACGTTTACAAATAAAGTCAAACACCACACTAGATACTAGAAACTGTTTGTATCAGCTGTAATAATATGAAGACACACCGAAGTCGTGGTTAACTTGCAACGAACATGATTATGTTTATTGAAGCACGCCGCTTCGTACACTCGAGTTTCACGCAACACTCACGGCCTGTTTACTCACAAGTCCGTAGTATGTATCATTGGCCAAAGTAATATAATGTAGTCCAGAACATTACTTCAGCTATGTTTTAATAACTGTTGTTCATCAGCAGATCTGTTAATCATTACACAACAAGCTCCACTACTCGTTGCTTTTTCCATTGTGATAATATTAGCACTCCTGATTTGAGTCACGCTGGTTATTTATACAGTAGTTAGGTTGAGAACATTTTCCATTTTATCTTTTCTATGAACATTTGACAAACTGTTTCCAGCTCAATCTCCATGCCGTGGTTCATGTTCATCAGGGTGAGCCCAGAGAGCCGATCATCTTCTATACTTTTTGCGTAGGTAGGTTTTGACCCGTCGCAGGCAGGAGAATGAACGCTCTGCCTCACAACATCCAACAGGAAGAGTGCAACCGATCCTCAACGTCTTCATCTGCGAGCTTGAAACATTCAGCCATGTTAGGCGAGGACGATGACTGTGTGGGCTCTGTGGTTATTCAATAGCGCTGTCATTCCTTCATCTCAGCTTGAAGCGAAGAGATGTTTGGCATGTCTGACTCCCAGAACATCAATCCATCCACAACATGTTGTACATTTCCCGTCTCTGTGATGATCCCGCGGAGTAGAGGAAGAATTTCTATATGCTTTCTGGGTTAAATCGATTGTGGAATTCGGCAGATAGATGGTCATAAAACATAATTGCCAGATTGCGCAGGTAGTTGTTGATGTGCTGGGGGCATTGGTTCTTTACATTTGCCGGGACGATCAGGGTGTCTTTGGTGCTGAGATGGATGTACCAAGAAGTTTGGCTAAACGTGTAATATATTGATACCACATTGTACTCCTCTTCTATCTCCTGTCTCATCGTTATCATTCGTTCCCTGGTTTGGTCGATCATACTGTACGTCCCTCTTGTGAAGCTTGGAGGCCATGAGTCTGACATTCTCCAAGAAAGTTCTTGGTGATGATGAATGCGATAATGGTACGTGACCAAGTGAGATTGGTTAGCAGCCGGTCTCAAGATGTTCTCGGAGTGTGTCGTTGCGTTTAGCCATCATCTCCAGAATTGCCCAGAAGTTTTCCCTGTTGGACGATGTACTTGTCCGATCATCCCTGTTGGACGATGTACTTGTCCGATCATCCCTGTTGGACGATGTACTTGTCCGATCATCCCTGTCGCCTCGAAGTGACAAGTTTTGTTTTCCAAAAAATATAACTGTTTCTACAATGATCTTCAGGACGTGAACGTTTTTCTTGTATATCTTCTGGTTGGACTAGCTCAATTAATTAATGGATTAAGCTCATGGAGTTTCCTTTCTAGCATAAGTCTGGCTTAAACGGATGATGTAGACAAGTAACTTCTAGCATAAGCCTGGCTTAAATGAAATATTTAGTAGGGTCTACTGCCATAATACCAAACAGACAGCATAGTTTTTTAAATACGGCCGACAGCCATTTTGAAAATAGCTAAGCCTAATCATGTCATTAAAAATATATCCCTCCTCTTGGTTTTGTGTTAAAATGAGCTCACTAACAGCGAAATGTGATTTTAAAACGTGTATTACTTGTTATAATGATAAAGATATTCAAAGACGTTGACGATACGATCGGATAGTTTAAATTGTTACCTGTAAAAATGCCAATTGTTATCTTGAAAGTCCGGTCGGAAGAACTGATGCAGACGATTTTCATCAAACGACGAGCGCGTCTGTTGGGCGCATTTGTTAGATCTGCAGATGGATGTACAATCTGCAGATTTCCGAGTATCCGAGGATTGCGCAGCGCGATCGAGTGCAATCTGCACATTGTGCAGATCCAGCAACTGCGCCCAACAAGTCTATAAGCGCCAAACATTCGCTTAGTATGTTCATTCTTTCGCGGGGAGACATGGTCAAACATGAAGTGGGCTAGGCAGGCTCGTCCGCCCCACTCTTGGTCTCTGGGGCGGGCGTCCGCGGCGGGATTTACGTAAGCGCCGATTTGGGCTTTCCGTAGCCAAATGGCTACGGAACTAATAACTTAAGTTTTAAAACCGATACGCACTAACCGTTTCACATGTGTATTCTGTGACATACAACCAACACTTGGGCTTCAAGAAACTAAAGAAATGTGCTCCAAATAATTATTTATGAGTACTTTTATCGGTGACATAGAAAACATTTCATAATTAGCCGCCATACTGTGCACGTGATGTTGCCTTTGGGTCACATGGTCAAACGCGATTTCGTGTAGAATGAGGCCAGAGTGGGCCAGCAGCACAGACATAAATAAAACACCCGTTAGTAAGTTAGTAGTTTATAGGGGGGTGATTAATGATGTAACTCTATGGCCAGCAGACGGCAATTCTTAGCGTGACCTTGTATAGATATACGAGAATCCCGTTTGGTAATCTAGCTCACAACAACATCCGGTTATATACAAATGTTGACAAGCACATGCATTCTGACAAAAAGGTAATAATTTCACACTTTTACATGGTTATTGCCAGTGATATACATGTAAGAATGCATACAGACACGAAAGACGTGTTTATTGCTCTGTTTATGGCGTTTTTGTAAGGTTTCACGTTTCATAAAATACTTACCTTTTAGCCGAGCGAGAACTTCGCCTTACAACAGCAACAGCCAGATAGAAAAAAATGTATGGCGATTAACTTTGCCTAGAGGTGGGCGTGTGTGTATACACGTGCTTGTGGTGTGCGTGTGCAATGAATATATGAACGACGTCACCGATAATGCTAAGAATAGCTTTGGGGATCCCCTGGACGCCATGTATATCGCCTGTGCTAGATCAGTGTCTGAAAACGTCGGACTGCTACTAAAGAATTCGTAAGTAGTAAGTGACAATTTTGATCTTGTGTTGTTTCTTGACAATGCCTTTGTCCCCCGTTGACATGCAATTGCAATGGGTACTCAAAAAGGGGGGTCCGGACCCCATGGACCCCCCTCTGGATCCGCCTATGTGATGTATACTTGGTCGTTATGTGAAAGATGCCACGAGGAGTGTAGATACTGAAGACCGATGTACACTTGGTCGTTATGTGAAAGACACCACGAGGAGTGTAGATACTGAAGACCGATGTACACTTGGTCGTTATGTGAAAGACACCATGAGGAGTGTAGATACTGAAGACCGATGTACACTTGGTCGTTATGTGAAAGACACCACGAGGAGTGTAGATACTGAAGACCGATGTACACTTGGTCGTTATGTGAAAGACACCATGAGGAGTGTAGATACTGAAGACCGATGTACACTTGGTCGTTATGTGAAAGATGCCACGAGGAGTGTAGATACTGAAGACCAATGTACACTTGGTCGTTATGTGAAAGACACCATGAGGAGTGTAGATACTGAAGAACGATGTACACTTGGTCGTTATGTGAAAGACGCCATGAGGAGTGTAGATACTGAAGACCGATGTACACTTGGTCGTTATGTGAAAGACGCCATGAGGAGTGTAGATACTGAAGACCAATGTACACTTGGTCGTTATGTGAAAGACGCCATGAGGAGTGTAGATATTGAAGACCAATGTACACTTGGTCGTTATGTGAAAGGCACCATGAGGAGTGTAGATACTGAAGACCAATGTACACTTGGTCGTTATGTGAAAGACGCCACGAGGAGTGTAGATACTGAAGACCAATGTACACTTGGTCGTTATGTGAAAGACACCATGAGGAGTGTAGATACTGAAGACCAATGTACACTTGGTCGTTATGTGAAAGACGCCACGAGGAGTGTAGATACTGAAGACCGATGTACACTTGGTCGTTATGTGAAAGACGCCACGAGGAGTGTAGATACTGAAGACCGATGTACACTTGGTCGTTATGTGAAAGACGCCACGAGGAGTGTAGATACTGAAGACCGATGTACACTTGGTCGTTATGTGAAAGACACCATGAGGAGTGTAGATACTGAAGACCGATGTACACTTGGTCGTTATGTGAAAGATGCCATTGAGGTGTGTAGATACTGAAGACCGATGCTACAAGAAGTCGTTTGTTACTAAACAGGTAGATCTAGGTATAAATTATATATTTAGAGTGAATAAATGTTGTGTTTGGATATTTATATAACCCTACGTACGTATGGTCTACATGTGTACGTACATGTGTGCGTACCTACGTACGCATGCCCATCTTCATGGCATGTCAATAAAATGGCGGGAATTGATTGGTTGCATGGTTTCCTTAAGCGCAGAAACGAACTTGGTTTGTGGATGCCAGAGGCAACTAGTTTGTCGCGTGCTACTAGCTTCAACGTAACAAATGTGTCTAAGTTCTTTGATAATTTTGAAACCGTTATCTGTAGGCATACATATGAACCGCGCCAGATATGGAACTTAGATGAAACTGGTTTGACAACCGTTCAGAAACTTCGCAAAGTATTGACCCAAAAGGTCAGATAACTTCCGCTGAACGCGGCACCTTTGTCACCCTTTGTTGCTGCATAAATGCTGTTGGTCATGCGTTGCCTCCGCCTATATATTTCCACGTGTAAACTTCCGCGATCACGTGATAAACGGGGCTCCAAATGGAAGTCTGGGTCTTACCACCCAGTTTGGATGGATGAATTCTGAATTGTTCCCTAAAGTACTAGAGCACCTCATTGAGCACATGGATGTATCTGTAACGAAACGTGGAGTTCTAGTCATGGATAACCATGAAAGTCACATTTCTGTAGAGGTGGTGGAAATGTCGCGAGAAAAGGGGTTGTCTGTTGTCACGTCCCCCCCCACACTGCAGTCATCGAATGCAGCCCTTAGATGTAGGAGTATATGAGCCCTTTAAACAGTACTTCAACATGGCATGCGACTCTTGGATGCTTTCACACCCAGCTAAGATAATCACCATTTATGATGTTGCAGAACTGAGTGGGCAAGAGTTGGGTAAAGCGTTCTCACACTGCGACATAACCTCATCATTCGAAGCAACCGGCGTCTATCCCATAAACAGGAATATATTCCCCGCCGATGCGTTACTGTCGGCGGCTGTCACTGACAGATGTATTGATGTGAATACACCTTCGACAGAACTAGCACCATCGACCAGTCAAGGATCACAAGCAGCATCTACTAGTCAAGGATCACCAGCAGCATCTAGTAGTCAAGGATCACCACCAGCATCTAGTAGTCAAGGATCACCATTAGCAGCATCAACCCGTAAAGGATCACCTGAGTCATCTGAGAGGCACACGCCTGAGGACCTTTGGCCATACCCGGAGGCAGCTCCTCGAAAAGTAATTGCTAACATTTGTTATCCCCCTCAGAATGAGGAGTTATGGGTGGCAAACCTGGTGTCGAGATCCTCCTTTATGTGCCAGTAGTGGCAATGTAGTGTTTCCAAAACCGGTGAGAATTGCAGGAATTAAGTGGTTTCAAGTAAACCTGAAAAGCTACAATAAAAACTAGGAAGATATTTGATAGTCAATATGTTATAGGTGGTAATTAAACGTATCACTTAGTTTTACATAATTGGAAATAATTGCAAACATTCGTTGAAACAGATTTATCCCAAGAAGCGGAATAACACGCATGTGCAGTAAAAGCATGAATGTAATATTTTAGTATAAGGTCTGTTAAATAACGTTCAGAATATGTACCACACGTTTATGGTAATAAAAATTACTAGACCCTCTTAGAGGGTCCGTCCGTTTATATGCATGTGTGTATGTGTGTGTGTGTGTGTGCGTGCGTGCGTGCGTGCGTGCGCGCGCGTGTGTGTGATCCTAAATATGCATATATATATATATAGATCACAATCTGTATGGACAACCTTGTTTGTCTACGCACTAAAATGGATGGGTTAGTGTTACAAACACCCCAAAAGCAAAAGTAAAGCGCATTATATTAGTGCAGTAAATACTTAGATTCACCATAAATTGGATAATCGTCGCATGGAAACCGAGGTTCTGCCGAACAGATGTGTACTGGTTTATGCCATTTTTGGTAAACTTGATAGAATGTATAACTTTTACAAACATCTGAAGACACAGTTGCCCAAGAGATCAACAATCTCAATCACTAGCAATTATATAATTGAGTGCAAACAAATCGTTAGAACTGTTGCTTGGAGTTAAATACTAATTGTCTTGTGATTATCAAGCGACAAAAAAAACGTTTCGCAAGAAGGCGCAACGGCACAAAATGCTACGCATGTTCGTAAGCATCACTGTATCTTAACTAGTGTACGACAAGACGAAACGCATAGAATACATAGACATAACAGGGCCGTCGTTAAATTTTCTGGGACGACTATTACGAATTGTAGTAACTGTAAATTAATTTGGATAGTTTATCGTGTTGGTGTTAGAATCCTGAGTGAGGCAGTGTGGCGTCTGCTCTGGGAGGCATTTGAAATGCGGGAATCAGATAAATACACTAAGCAGTGACAAATACCATTGAAGCTGTCTTGAATTGGTGTAACAGAACAGCTGAAATCAATCCGAACATCCCACCCACAGCTTGTGGTTCCTCAGGACCAGATGTCAGAATTCAAGAAATCCCCGAAGGATCTCCCAACAGCGGCATTCTGGTTTACCTTTCTGGAGATGTCCGACCTACTTCACCGATTTGTCTACCATCAGCGCGAAGGTAATCGGCTGGGACATCTGCGTGATTTGGCAAGGATACTTCCCTGTCTGACAGCTGCTGGACACTACAAGTACGGTCAGCAATCTCTGCCTCTGTACTTGTGTGAGACGAAACAAGTTGCATGAAACGTCCTCAGAAGTACACAATGCCCTGATGGATGGAGCACTTGTTGGACGGAGAGCAGATGGACACCACAACGGAGTCACATGCTTCTAGAGCAGACATACAATGCTGTTGCCAAGGATGAACGTGGTCCTCACAACTAAAGTCGATGTTCCACCTAAACTCTGCCAAAAAAAATGCGTGGAAAGTGTTACGGTGCTGGTCCGGGATCATCCGTGTACTGCATAATTGATACCGCAGCCGCGTACGGGCGCTTCCGCGCGTGTACCGCCAGTCTGTATGATGACAATACATTCTCTATGTCCTGTTATTCCTTAACATACACATATTCTAAAATAAAATGGAAACGTAGTCAAACTTGAACTTGATCAATTCTTATATTTAGATCGACTTTCGCGTTTTGGGGGTAGGGGAAGGGAATCACATATATGTTTGTTTAACATTTGCGGATTCCAATATTTTTGGCCTCACTGTGAGGTAGATTCATTGCATAAGCCAATGTAGCAGTAGTGGGACACCTGTGGCTCAATGTAATAGCAGTGGGACACCTGTGGCTCAATGTAACAGCAGTGGGACACCTGTGACTCAATGTAACAGCAGTGGGACACTTGTGACTCAATGTAACAACAGTGGGACACCTGTGACTCAATGTAGCAGCAGTGGAACACCTGTGACTCAATGTAACATCAGTGGGACACATGTGGCTCATTGTAACAGCAGTGGGACATCTGTGACTCAATGTAACAACATTGGGACACCTGTGACTCAATGTAGCAGCAGTGGAAAACCTGTGACTCACCGTAACAGCAGTGGAACACCTGTGACTCAATGTGACAGCAGTGGGACACCTGTGACTCAATGTGACAGCAGTGGGACACCTGTGACTCAATGTAACAGCAGTGGAACACCTGTGACTCAATGTAACAGCAGTGGAACACCTGTGACTCAATGTAACAGCAGTGGGACACCTGTGACTCAACGTAGCAGCAGTGGAACACCTGTGACTCAATGTAACAGCAGTGGAACACCTGTGACTCAATGTAACAGCAGTGGGACACCTGTGACTCAATGTAACAGCAGTGGGACATCTGTGACTCAATGTAGCAGCAATGGGACAGGTGTGACTTAGTATAGCATCAGTGGGACACCTGTGATTCAATGTAACAGCAGTGGGACACATGTGGCTCAATGTAACAACAGTGGGACACCTGTGACTCAATGTAACAGCAGTGGGACACATGTGGCTCAATGTAACAGCAGTGGGACACCTGTGACTCAATGTAACAACAGTGGGACACCTGTGACTCAATGTAGCAGCAGTGGAACACCTATGACTCAATGTAGCAGCAATGGGACACGTGTGACTTAATATAGCAGCAGTGGGACACCTGTGATTCAATGTAGCAGCAGTGGGACACATGTGGCTCAATGTAGCAACAGTGGGACACCTGTGACTCAATGTAACAGCAGTGGGACACATGTGGCTCAATGTAACAACAATGGGACACACGTGGCTAAACCTAAGAGCAGTGGGACACGCGGCTCAATGTAACAGCAGTGGGACACATGTGGGACACAACAGTGGGACAAATGTGGCTCAATGTAACAACAGTGGGACACATGTGGCTCAATGTAACAACAGTGGGACACATGTGGCTCAATGTAGCAACAGTGGGACACATGTGGCTCAATGTAGCAGCAGTGGAACACCTGTGACTCAATGTAACAGCAGTGGGATACCTATGACTCAATGTAGCAGCAATGGGACACGTGTGACTTAATATAGCAGCAGTGGGACACCTGTGATTCAATGTAGCAGCAGTGGGACACATGTGGCTCAATGTAGCAACAGTGGGACACCTGTGACTCAATGTAACAGCAGTGGGACACATGTGGCTCAATGTAACAACAATGGGACACACGTGGCTAAACCTAACAGCAGTGGGACACGTGGCTCAATGTAACAGCAGTGGGACACATCTGGCTCAATGTAACAACAGTGGGACAAATGTGGCTCAATGTAACAACAGTGGGACACATGTGGCTCAACGTAACAACAGTGGGACACATGTGGCTCAATGTAACAACAGTGGGACGCATGTGGCTCAATGTATCAACAGTGGGACACATGTGGCTCAATGTAACAACAGTGGGACACATGTGGCTCAATGTAGCAACAGTGGGACACCTGTGACTCAATGTAGCAGCAGTGGAACACCTGTGACTCAATGTAACAGCAGTGGAACACCTGTGACTCAATGTAACAGCAGTGGGACACCTGTGACTCAATGTAACAGCAGTGGAACACCTGTGACTCAATGTAACAGCAGTGGAACACCTGTGACTCAATGTAACAGCAGTGGAACACCTGTGACTCAATGTAACAGCAGTGGGACACCTGTGACTCAATGTAGCAGCAGTGGAACACCTGTGACTCAATGTAACAGCAGTGGAACACCTGTGACTCAATGTAACAGCAGTGGGACACCTGTGACTCAATGTAACAGCAGTGGGACACCTGTGACTCAATGTAGCAGCAATGGGACAGGTGTGACTTAGTATAGCAGCAGTGGGACACCTGTGATTCAAAGTAACAGCAGTGGGACACATGTGGCTCAATGTAACAACAGTGGGACACCTGTGACTCAATGTAACAGCAGTGGGACACATGTGGCTCAATTTAACAGCAGTGGGACACCTGTGACTCAATGTAACAACAGTGGGACACCTGTGACTCAATGTAGCAGCAGTGGAACACCTATGACTCAATGTAGCAGCAATGGGACACGTGTGACTTAATATAGCAGCAGTGGGACACCTGTGATTCAATGTAACAGCAGTGGGACACATGTGGCTCAATGTAGCAACAGTGGGACACCTGTGACTCAATGTAACAGCAGTGGGACACATGTGGCTCAATGTAACAACAATGGGACACACGTGGCTAAACCTAACAGCAGTGGGACACGTGGCTCAATGTAACAGCAGTGGGACACAAGTGGCTCAATGTAACAACAGTGGGACAAATGTGGCTCAATGTAACAACAGTGGGACACATGTGGCTCAACGTAACAACAGTGGGACACATGTGGCTCAATGTAACAACAGTGGGACGCATGTGGCTCAATGTAGCAACAGTGGGACACATGGGGCTCAATGTAACAACAGTGGGACACATGTGGCTCAATGTAGCAACAGTGGGACACCTGTGGCTCAATGTAGCAACAGTGGGACACATGTGGCTCAATGTAACAACAGTGGGACACATGTGGCTCAATGTAGCAACAGTGGGACACATGTGGCTCAATGTAGCAGCAGTGGAACACCTGTGACTCAATGTAACAGCAGTGGGACACCTATGACTCAATGTAGCAGCAACGGGACACGTGTGACTTAATATAGCAGCAGTGGGACACCTGTGATTCAATGTAGCAGCAGTGGGACACATGTGGCTCAATGTAGCAACAGTTGGACACCTGTGACTCAATGTAACAGCAGTGGGACACATGTGGCTCAATGTAACAACAATGGGACACACGTGGCTAAACCTAACAGCAGTGGGACACGTGGCTCAATGTAACAGCAGTTGGACACATGTGGCTCAATGTAACAACAGTGGGACAAATGTGCTCAATGTAACAACAGTGGGACACATGTGGCTCAATGTAACAACAGTGGGACACATGTGGCTCAATGTAACAACAGTGGGACGCATGTGGCTCAATGTAGCAACAGTGGGACACATGTGGCTCAATGTAACAACAGTGGGACACATGTGGCTCAATGTAGCAACAGTGGGACACTTGTGGCTCAATGTAGCAACAGTGGGACACATGTGGCTCAATGTAACAACAGTGGGACACATGTGGCTCAATGTAGCAACAGTGGGACACATGTGGCTCAATGTAACAACAGTGGGACACATGTGGCTCAATGTAACAGCAGTAGGACACATGTGGCTCAATGCAGCAGCAGTGGCACACATGTGGCTCAATGTAACAGCAGTGGGACACCTGTGACTCAATGTAACAGCAATGGAACACCTGTGACTCAATGTAACAGCAGTGGGACACTTGTGACTCAATGTAACAACAGTGGGACACGTGGGACTCAATGTCGCAGCAGTGGGACAACTGTGACTCAATGTAACAGCAGTGGGACACCTGTGACTCAATGTAGCAGCAGTGGAACACCTGTGACTCAATGTAACAGCAGTGGAACACCTGTGACTCAATGTAACAGAAGTGGGACACCTGTGACTCAATGTAACAGCAGTGGAACACCTGTGACTCAATGTAACAGCAGTGGAACACCTGTGACTCAATGTAACAGCAGTGGGACACCTGTAACTCAATGTAGCAGCAGTGGAACACCTGTGACTCAATGTAACAGCAGTGGAACACCTGTGACTCAATGTAACAGCAGTGGGACAACTGTGACTCAATGTAACAGCAGTGGGACACCTGTGACTCAATGTAGCAGCAATGGGACAGGTGTGACTTAGTATAGCAGCAGTGGGACACCTGTGATTCAATGTAACAGCAGTGGGACACATGTGGCTCAATGTAACAACAGTGGGACACCTGTGACTCAATGTAACAGCAGTGGGACACATGTGGCTCAATGTAACAGCAGTGGGACACCTGTGACTCAATGTAACAACAGTGGGACACCTGTGACTCAATGTAGCAGCAGTGGAACATCTATGACTCAATGTAGCAGCAATGGGACACGTGTGACTTAATATAGCAGCAGTGGGACACCTGTGATTCAATGTAGCAGCAGTGGGACACATGTGGCTCAATGTAGCAACAGTGGGACACCTGTGACTCAATGTAACAGCAGTGGGACACATGTGGCTCAATGTAACAACAATGGGACACACGTGGCTAAACCTAACAGCAGTGGGACACGTGGCTCAATGTAACAGCAGTGGGACACATGTGGGACACAACAGTGGGACAAATGTGGCTCAATGTATCAACAGTGGGACACATGTGGCTCAATGTAACAACAGTGGGACACATGTGGCTCAATGTAGCAACAGTGGGACACATGTGGCTCAATGTAGCAGCAGTGGAACACCTGTGACTCAATGTAACAGCAGTGGGACACCTATGACTCAATGTAGCAGCAATGGGACACGTGTGACTTAATATAGCAGCAGTGGGACACCTGTGATTCAATGTAGCAGCAGTGGGACACATGTGGCTCAATGTAGCAACAGTGGGACACCTGTGACTCAATGTAACAGCAGTGGGACACATGTGGCTCAATGTAACAACAATGGAATACATGTGGCCAAAGCTAACAGCAGTGGGACACGTGGCTCAATGTAACAGCAGTGGGACACATGTGGCTCAATGTAACAACAGTGGGACAAATGTGGCTCAATGTAACAACAGTGGGACACATGTGGCTCAATGTAACAACAGTGGGACACATGTGGCTCAATGTAACAACAGTGGGACGCATGTGGCTCAATGTAGCAACAGTGGGACACATGTGGCTCAATGTAACAACAGTGGGACACATGTGGCTCAATGTAGCAACAGTGGGACACTTGTGGCTCAATGTAACAGCAGTGGGACACCTGTGACTCAATGTAACAGCAGTGGAACACCTGTGACTCAATGTAACAGCAGTGGGACACTTGTGACTCAATGTAACAACAGTGGGACACGTGTGACTCAATGTCGCAGCAGTGGGACACCTGTGACTCAATGTCGCAGCAGTGGGACACCTGTGACTCAATGTAACAGCAGTGGGACACCTGTGACTCAATGTAGCAGCAGTGGAACACCTGTGACTCAATGTAACAGCAGTGGAACACCTGTGACTCAATGTAACAGCAGTGGGACACCTGTGACTCAATGTAACAGCAGTGGAACACCTGTGACTCAATGTAACAGCAGTGGAACACCTGTGACTCAATGTAACAGCAGTGGGACACCTGTGACTCAATGTAGCAGCAGTGGAACACCTGTGACTCAATGTAACAGCAGTGGAACACCTGTGACTCAATGTAACAGCAGTGGGACACCTGTGACTCAATGTAACAGCAGTGGGACACCTGTGACTCAATGTAGCAGCAATGGGACAGGTGTGACTTAGTATAGCAGCAGTGGGACACCTGTGATTCAATGTAACAGCAGTGGGACACATGTGGCTCAATGTAACAACAGTGGGACACCTGTGACTCAATGTAACAGCAGTGGGACACATGTGGCTCAATGTAACAGCAGTGGGACACCTGTGACTCAATGTAACAACAGTGGGACACCTGTGACTCAATGTAGCAGCAGTGGAACATCTATGACTCAATGTAGCAGCAATGGGACACGTGTGACTTAATATAGCAGCAGTGGGACACCTGTGATTCAATGTAGCAGCAGTGGGACACATGTGGCTCAATGTAGCAACAGTGGGACACCTGTGACTCAATGTAACAGCAGTGGGACACATGTGGCTCAATGTAACAACAATGGGACACACGTGGCTAAACCTAACAGCAGTGGGACACGTGGCTCAATGTAACAGCAGTGGGACACATGTGGGACACAACAGTGGGACAAATGTGGCTCAATGTATCAACAGTGGGACACATGTGGCTCAATGTAACAACAGTGGGACACATGTGGCTCAATGTAGCAACAGTGGGACACATGTGGCTCAATGTAGCAGCAGTGGAACACCTGTGACTCAATGTAACAGCAGTGGGACACCTATGACTCAATGTAGCAGCAATGGGACACGTGTGACTTAATATAGCAGCAGTGGGACACCTGTGATTCAATGTAGCAGCAGTGGGACACATGTGGCTCAATGTAGCAACAGTGGGACACCTGTGACTCAATGTAACAGCAGTGGGACACATGTGGCTCAATGTAACAACAATGGGACACACGTGGCTAAACCTAACAGCAGTGGGACACGTGGCTCAATGTAACAGCAGTGGGACACATGTGGGACACAACAGTGGGACAAATGTGGCTCAATGTATCAACAGTGGGACACATGTGGCTCAATGTAACAACAGTGGGACACATGTGGCTCAATGTAGCAACAGTGGGACACATGTGGCTCAATGTAGCAGCAGTGGAACACCTGTGACTCAATGTAACAGCAGTGGGACACCTATGACTCAATGTAGCAGCAATGGGACACGTGTGACTTAATATAGCAGCAGTGGGACACCTGTGATTCAATGTAGCAGCAGTGGGACACATGTGGCTCAATGTAGCAACAGTGGGACACCTGTGACTCAATGTAACAGCAGTGGGACACATGTGGCTCAATGTAACAACAATGGAATACATGTGGCCAAAGCTAACAGCAGTGGGACACGTGGCTCAATGTAACAGCAGTGGGACACATGTGGCTCAATGTAACAACAGTGGGACAAATGTGGCTCAATGTAACAACAGTGGGACACATGTGGCTCAATGTAACAACAGTGGGACACATGTGGCTCAATGTAACAACAGTGGGACGCATGTGGCTCAATGTAGCAACAGTGGGACACATGTGGCTCAATGTAACAACAGTGGGACACATGTGGCTCAATGTAGCAACAGTGGGACACTTGTGGCTCAATGTAACAGCAGTGGGACACCTGTGACTCAATGTAACAGCAGTGGAACACCTGTGACTCAATGTAACAGCAGTGGGACACTTGTGACTCAATGTAACAACAGTGGGACACGTGTGACTCAATGTCGCAGCAGTGGGACACCTGTGACTCAATGTCGCAGCAGTGGGACACCTGTGACTCAATGTAACAGCAGTGGGACACCTGTGACTCAATGTAGCAGCAGTGGAACACCTGTGACTCAATGTAACAGCAGTGGAACACCTGTGACTCAATGTAACAGCAGTGGGACACCTGTGACTCAATGTAACAGCAGTGGAACACCTGTGACTCAATGTAACAGCAGTGGAACACCTGTGACTCAATGTAACAGCAGTGGGACACCTGTGACTCAATGTAGCAGCAGTGGAACACCTGTGACTCAATGTAACAGCAGTGGAACACCTGTGACTCAATGTAACAGCAGTGGGACACCTGTGACTCAATGTAACAGCAGTGGGACACCTGTTACTCAATGTAGCAGCAATGGGACAGGTGTGACTTAGTATAGCAGCAGTGGGACACCTGTGATTCAATGTAACAGCAGTGGGACACATGTGGCTCAATGTAACAACAGTGGGACACCTGTGACTCAATGTAACAGTAGTGGGACACATGTGGCTCAATGTAACAGCAGTGGGACACCTGTGACTCAATGTAACAACAGTGGGACACCTGTGACTCAATGTAGCAGCAGTGGAACACCTATGACTCAATGTAGCAGCAATGGGACACGTGTGACTTAATATAGCAGCAGTGGGACACCTGTGATTCAATGTAGCAGCAGTGGGACACATGTGGCTCAATGTAGCAACAGTGGGACACCTGTGACTCAATGTAACAGCAGTGGGACACATGTGGCTCAATGTAATAACAATGGGACACACGTGGCTAAACCTAACAGCAGTGGGACACGTGGCTCAATGTAACAGCAGTGGGACACATGTGGGACACAACAGTGGGACAAATGTGGCTCAATGTATCAACAGTGGGACACATGTGGCTCAATGTAACAACAGTGGGACACATATGGCTCAATGTAGCAACAGTGGGACACATGTGGCTCAATGTAGCAGCAGTGGAACACCTGTGACTCAATGTAACAGCAGTGGGACACCTATGACTCAATGTAGCAGCAATGGGACACGTGTGACTTAATATAGCAGCAGTGGGACACCTGTGATTCAATGTAGCAGCAGTGGGACACATGTGGCTCAATGTAGCAACAGTGGGACACCTGTGACTCAATGTAACAGCAGTGGGACACATGTGGCTCAATGTAACAACAATGGGACACATGTGGCCAAAGCTAACAGCAGTGGGACACGTGGCTCAATGTAACAGCAGTGGGACACATGTGGCTCAATGTAACAACAGTGGGACAAATGTGGCTCAATGTAACAACAGTGGGACACATGTGGCTCAATGTAACAACAGTGGGACGCATGTGGCTCAATGTAGCAACAGTGGGACACATGTGGCTCAATGTAACAACAGTGGGACACATGTGGCTCAATGTAGCAACAGTGGGACACTTGTGGCTCAATGTCGCAGCAGTGGGACACCTGTGACTCAATGTAACAGCAGTGGGACACCTGTGACTCAATGTAGCAGCAGTGGAACACCTGACTCAATGTAGCAGCAGTGGAACACCTGACTCAATGTAACAGCAGTGGAACACCTGTGACTCAATGTAACAGCAGTGGAACACCTGTGACTCAATGTAACAGCAGTGGAACACCTGTGACTCAATGTAACAGCAGTGGAACACCTGTGACTCAATGTAACAGTAGTGGGACACCTGTGACTCAATGTAGCAGCAGTGGAACACCTGTGACTCAATGTAACAGCAGTGGAACACCTGTGACTCAATGTAACAGCAGTGGAACACCTGTGACTCAATGTAACAGCAGTGGGACACCTGTGACTCAATGTAACAGCAGTGGGACACCTGTGACTCAATGTAGCAGCAATGGGACAGGTGTGACTTAGTATAGCAGCAGTGGGACACCTGTGATTCAATGTAACAGCAGTGGGACACATGTGGCTCAATGTAACAACAGTGGGACACCTGTGACTCAATGTAACAGCAGTGGGACACATGTGGCTCAATTTAACAGCAGTGGGACACCTGTGACTCAATGTAACAACAGTGGGACACCTGTGACTCAATGTAGCAGCAGTGGAACACCTATGACTCAATGTAGCAGCAATGGGACACGTGTGACTTAATATAGCAGCAGTGGGACACCTGTGATTCAATGTAGCAGCAGTGGGACACATGTGGCTCAATGTAGCAACAGTGGGACACCTGTGACTCAATGTAACAGCAGTGGGACACATGTGGCTCAATGTAACAACAATGGGACACACGTGGCTAAACCTAACAGCAGTGGGACACGTGGCTCAATGTAACAGCAGTGGGACACATGTGGGACACAACAGTGGGACAAATGTGGCTCAATGTATCAACAGTGGGACACATGTTGCTCAATGTAACAACAGTGGGACACATGTGGCTCAATGTAGCAACAGTGGGACACATGTGGCTCAATGTAGCAGCAGTGGGACACCTGTGACTCAATGTAACAGCAGTGGGACACCTATGACTCAATGTAGCAGCAATGGGACACGTGTGACTTAATATAGCAGCAGTGGGACACCTGTGATTCAATGTAGCAGCAGTGGGACACATGTGGCTCAATGTATCAACAGTGGGACACATGTGGCTCAATGTAACAACAGTGGGACACATGTGGCTCAATGTAGCAACAGTGGGACACATGTGGCTCAATGTAGCAGCAGTGGGACACCTGTGACTCAATGTAACAGCAGTGGGACACCTATGACTCAATGTAGCAGCAATGGGACACGTGTGACTTAATATAGCAGCAGTGGGACACCTGTGATTCAATGTAGCAGCAGTGGGACACATGTGGCTCAATGTAGCAACAGTGGGACACCTGTGACTCAATGTAACAGCAGTGGGACACATGTGGCTCAATGTAACAACAATGGGACACATGTGGTCAAAGCTAACAGCAGTGGGACACGTGGCTCAATGTAACAGCAGTGGGACACATGTGGCTCAATGTAACAACAGTGGGACAAATGTGGCTCAATGTAACAACAGTGGGACACATGTGGCTCAATGTAACAACAGTGGGACACATGTGGCTCAATGTAACAACAGTGGGACGCATGTGGCTCAATGTGACAACAGTGGGACACATGTGGCTCAATGTAGCAACAGTGGGACACTTGTGGCTCAATGTAGCAACAGTGGGACACATGTGGCTCAATGTAACAACAGTGGGACACATGTGGCTCAATGTAGCAACAGTGGGACACATGTGGCTCAATGTAGCAGCAGTGGAACACCTGTGACTCAATGTAACAGCAGTGGAACACCTATGACTCAATGTAGCAGCAATGGGACACGTGTGACTTAATATAGCAGCAGTGGGACACCTGTGATTCAATGTAGCAGCAGTGGGACACGTGGCTCAATGTAGCAACAGTTGGACACCTGTGACTCAATGTAACAGCAGTGGGACACATGTGGCTCAATGTAACAACAATGGGACACACATGGCTAAACCTAACAGCAGTGGGACACGTGGCTCAATGTAACAGCAGTGGGACAAATGTGGCTCAATGTAACAACAGTGGGACACATGTGGCTCAATGTAACAACAGTGGGACACATGTGGCTCAATGTAACAACAGTGGGACGCATGTGGCTCAATGTAGCAACAGTGGGACACATGTGGCTCAATGTAACAACAGTGGGACGCATGTGGCTCAATGTAGCAACAGTGGGACACTTGTGGCTCAATGTAGCAACAGTGGGACACATGTGGCTCAATGTAACAACAGTGGGACACATGTGGCTCAATGTAGCAACAGTGGGACACATGTGGCTCAATGTAACAACAGTGGGACACATGTGGCTCAATGTAACAGCAGTAGGACACATGTGGCTCAATGCAGCAGCAGTGGCACACATGTGGCTCAATGTAACAGCAGTGGGACACCTGTGACTCAATGTAACAGCAGTGGAACACCTGTGACTCAATGTAACAGCAGTGGGACACTTGTGACTCAATGTAACAACAGTGGGACACGTGTGACTCAATGTCGCAGCAGTGGGACACCTGTGACTCAATGTAACAGCAGTGGGACACCTGTGACTCAATGTAGCAGCAATGGGACATGTGTGACTCAATGTAGCAGCAATGGGACACCTGTGATTCAATGTAACAGCAGTGGAACACCTGTGACTCAATGTAACAGCAGTGGGACACTTGTGACTCAATGTAACAACAGTGGGACACTTGTGACTCAATGTAGCAGCAGTGGGACACATGTGACTCAATGTAACAGCAGTGGGACACCTGTGACTCAATGTAGCAGCAATGGGACACGTGTGACTCAATGTAGCAGCAATGGGACACCTGTGATTCAATGTAACAGCAGTGGGACACCTGTGATTCAATGTAGCAGCAATGGGACACCTGTGATTCAATGTAACAGCAATGGGACACATGCGACTCAATGTAACAGCAGTGGGACACATGTGACTCAATGTAACAGCAGTGGGACACATGTGGCTGAATGTAACAACAATGGGACACATGTGGCTAAATCTAACAGCAGTGGGACACGTGGCTCAATGTAACAACAGTGGGACAAATGTGGCTCAATGTAACAACAGTGGGACACATGTGGCTCAATGTAACAACAATGGGACACATGTGGCTAAATCTGACAGCAGTGGGACACATGTGGCTCAATGTAACAGCAGTGGGACACATTGGCTCAATGTAACAATAGTGGGACACACTTGGCTCAATGTAGCAGCAGTGGGACACATGTGGCTCAATATAACAGCAGTGGGACACATGTGGCTCAATATAACAACAGTGGGACACATGTGGCTCAATATAACAGCAGTGGGACACATGTGGCTCAATGTAACAACAGTGGGACACATGTGGCTCAATGTAGCAGCAGTGGGACACATGTGGCTCAATATAACAGCAGTGGGACACCTGTAACTCAATGTAACAGCAGTGGGACACATATGGCTCAATATAACAGTAGTGGGACACCTGTGAGTCAATGTAACAGCAGTGGAACTAGCCTAGGAGGTATTCATGGGAAGTATAAATGTCATAGTTTGTGATGGCCTGAAAAAAAACTTTTTCACTGCACCCAGATTCCGGTTGCATACATAATTAGCTAATTACGATGTCATCCGGGAATTTGGCTAATTCATCAAATAAGAGTGAACTTTTATCAGTTTATACGATGCAATTCGAATTAACTTTGATTATATTCACACAATTGTCAGAATGTTCAGTGTATATCGAATTTCGATAATGACGCTGATTGGCTGTTGGCGCTTCACGGGAAAGCCTACACAAAATGGAGTGATGACAGTGGGTAACGAGACCACGCCACTGAGGCCAAACTCTCTTCTTGGCGAGTTCACGAAGCCGAGTGAGAGTCGGACAAGCGAGACTAGTTCATAAAAAAAATTTCTGTAACGAATTTAGAACGCCCGTTATCCGCCAGGGGCTTCACTGATACTACGTTTTACTTTATACTGTTTTTCGTTCTTAATATTAAAGTTCTTTTTTTTAAACATGCATCATTCGTGTTTATTCTTGTCAGAAATGATGTAGTTTCAATCAACAGTATAACTTTTGCGTTGATTTCATGCTACGAATATGATGCGCAGTCCGATGTGCAGTAAGCTTGATTTCAAGGTAGCCGCCCACCTTAAATCATGATCTAAATAACTCCAAAATATGATGATGTAATTGTAATAAAGTAGCTGCTTGTTAACTTGCATTGATGCATGTACAAAAATTAAATATTATATTCATATGTTTTCGTCTAGCTAATACTACGGGGCGTCGCTACTGCTAGTGTGTTTTTATTTCCGAGACAGCATCTCGTAGCTGGGCTGACTAGCCGACTCTAATGTATGAGGGAGTGGCAGCCTCATGTCGTTCTCGTGGCTACATCATTCGTATCACATTAATTAAACAGGCTCGGCAGTTCAAAATTGCACCTATTCTCCGGAATAAATAAGTAAGTAGTATTCATATAAACCAGACATTAAAAACAATTATGTTTTGGGGTGACTTAAATCAATGATTTTAATCAAACAACTCTGATTAAGTAATAAAAAACACAAGCCTACTGTCGACGTGGAAGCAGGCTTGTTCACGCATGTCAACGCAATTCAATACAAATGCATCAAATTATTCAAATACAAATGCCATTTTTCTGGGTTATATTCAAATGCAGATGAAAATATGTTGTGGTCGCATTCAAACGCAAATGTCTTGGTTATGCATTTGTAAGTAGAACAACACAAAATTGGGTCATATGGTGTACTACGTAGCGCTGCCCTTGCTGACCCATGTAGTGGGTTTGTCTTCCGGACTTTCCTTTCCCAAGTTCAGCGGTTTCCAACCTTTCCTCCCCAGACAATAGGCTGGGTACCCCGTGTCATCAGACAATATGCTGGGTACCCCCTGTGTCACCAGACAATAGGCAATAGGCTGGGTACCCCCTGTGTCACCAGACAATAGGCTGGGTACCCCCTGCGTCATCAGACAATAGGCTGGGTACCCCCTGTGTCACCAGACAATAGGCTGGGTACCCCCTGTGTCACCAGACAATAGGCTGGGTACCCCCTGTGTCGTCAGACAATAGGCTGGGTGCCCCTGTGTCACCAGACAATAGGCTGGGTACCCCCTGTGTCATCAGACAATAGGCTGGGTACCCCCTGTGTCACCAGACAATAGGCTGGTACCCCCTGTGTCATCAGACAATAGGCTGGGTACCCCCTGTGTCACCAGACAATAGGCTGGGTACCCCCTGTGTCATCAGACAATAGGCTGTGTACCCCCTGTGTCATCAGACAATAGGCTGGGTACCCTCTGTGTCACCAGACAATAGGATGGGTACCCTCTGTGTCACCAGACAACAGGCTGGGTACCCCCTGTGTCATCAGAGAATAGGCTGGGTACCCCAACATAGTTACATAGAATTATAGACGAAACAACATTCAACACTGAGTTTTGTGATACACGTTTTATTAACAGTTTTGGATAAGGAGACACGGTCACCCTTCAGACACAATTGGGCACGAAATGTAATTTTCATACTGAACATTGTTGAGAATCCTTGCTCGCAGAGATAGGTGGATAGAAACATCAACAATACCCTCACAGGCACACCAGCCACGTATGGATACTGTTTACTCATCTTAGACAAGAACTTTGGCAGGACAAGAGCTTCAAATGCATTACGTGCGGTGGAGTTGTTCAAAAAGTTCAAAAGTCCGTCTGAGAGATCACTCGAACTTGAACGGATGGAATTCGAATCCAGCGCATTCAAATCCGGGAAGTATGTCTGAAATTTCTTCTGCATGGAATAGGCAGGTGCGCCTACAAAAGTTGTCCCATGTTTCCATGTCCCGTTTCTTCATCCTGAAGCGCCGCGCTTTGGTGTTCAAACGTGTTGAAGGTTCCTTCCTTGATTTTGTCGTCCCACCAGCTCTAGCTTCAGGATGAATGCTTGTATGCTGTCCATGAAATCAATGACCGTGGTGAATCGGCATTGGAGTGACTTGTTGGTGGAAAGCAATGTCGTTCAAGCCAGCTCCAAGAGCCACATTTGTCCGAGAGTTTCCTACGAATTCTCGAGACTGCTCCTTGCCGACGTCCCCTGTGAGAACCAACAGACCTCAATGTGGAAGAGCAGTGCCTGTTGGTCTTCATTAAACTGTTGGCACAAGAGGCGGAAGAACTGGGTATTGAAGACGCTGGATTTGATTTACCAGTTAGGCAGTAATTTACGAATAATAGCGTTGAATGTTTGCTTGAAAAGATTGTTTTCTTTGAATTGGATGTTCTCCTTTGCGGATCACACAAAGTGACAGCATTATTGCACCGTTTCACGTAGCCTTAGCTTCAGCCAACCCTCCGCGTACCCGATGGAAAACCACTGGCGTACCCCTGGGGGTACGTGTACCCCAGGTTGGGAACCGCTGCCCTAGATCAATATCAAAGATGAGCTACAAAAGACATTGCAAAATTGGAGTAACACTTTCTCACACACCTCGCGTGTTTCCGTTTTTGGTAATATAAATGTTCAGTTCACGTGAGCTCTTGAGTACAATTTGTTAATCTTGTTATAGTTTCGTTGCAGTAGTTTAATCATCTAGGGTTAGAATCGTTGTGAATATGTGGCTAGATGACTGTAGCCAACCTGTTACAAAGAACATACAGGCAACCAAACAAGAAATTAAACCAACAACTATACAATGAGTTGATTTAACAAAAAACAAACTTTCTATCACGATACCCTCACCCGAAACAAAACCAGAGATTGATACATGTAACTAACAACAATAATAAGCATATTTATGAGACTAGTGATGGCTACAGCAATTTATGAAAAAGATACAGTAAAAAACCAAGCTTTAGTTGGTAGTGCTCGTATTGACATATCACTGCAACTACCATCCTGTGTGAACCTTTGTCGAATGTACCCATGCTTAATCGTCAGCATTCTCTGCTATGTAGTGTGTCCATGCTTGGTTTGCATAGCGCGTATTTTGCCAAGCACGTTGACACCCATTCTTCAAGCGCACGAAGCTGTGCCTCTTCTTCCGACTTCCCGACTTCCTGCAACATGTTTTCTCCTTCGATGAAATAGTACGGAAGTTGTCTGTTAGTGATGACCGCCTTCCAGTAGCGCAGGGCGTCCATGTATCTGACCAACCGCTTATCTTTCGTCCACTCCATGACGTTTGGCAGCCGCTCGTACAAGTTCAACATGAGGATTTTCAGGTAGTACGAACAGAATACATGTGGCTCCTCCTTTCGAGTCTTGTAGAAGTCGAATAGGTCCAGCTTGAGGAGAATTAGGACGTCCTTGCGGCATGTCTCGTTGTGGGGAGCATGCTTACCGTCAGCACCAACATACAGCTCCTTCTCGGCGGCAGAGAATGAGAGACGCCACAGACGGCACTGACCAGGCTTCTTCATGCGTTCTGTAGACAACATAGGAAAAGAAGGAAGAGTTGCATTTGGCAAAGAACAGTGCTATGACGTGGTATCCCGCCGGAAAAGTAAATGCATTAATTCTACACAAGTGACAATTCGCTTCCTAACGCAATATCATGGGAAAGAACAGTGTAGATTTGATATCAGAAAGTATTCATTATCACAGAGGTCAGAATATGAATAGATCAGAAGTGTGCGTTACACATAGGCGAATAATCGTTGCCTCACCTACGTCTTCTATCAAAATTGACCTCCTACGGAATCTCTGGAAACACTCAAAATTGGATCAAATCTTTTCTATCCAACCGCAAACAGAGTCTCAGTTAACGGTGCCCTGTCGGACATCACAGATGTCACATCTGGTGTCCCACAGGGTTCAGTTCTAGGACCTGTCCTCTTCTTACTCTACATAAATGACATAAATGGGAACATCAAATCTTCTATACGCCTTTTTGCAGATGATAGTATTATATATCATAAAATTTCTTCCAAAACCGACCACGAAATTCTCCTAACTTACCTAAGCCAACTCCAAACATGGTCAGACAAATGGCAAATGGAATTTAATGTATCTAAATGCGTCCACCTTCCAATAACAAACAAAACTAAACCCAGCACACACAAGTACTCGCTTTCTGGCCAGCCATTATCCACCGTATCCAGCCACTCATACCTCGGAGTAAAATTGGATTCCAAATTAACCTGGACAAATCACGTCACTGACATAACTTCAAAATCTTCGAAATGTTTAGGCATGATTAAACGAACTCTTGGCCCATGTAAACCCAAAGTTAAACAAACAGCCTACAACATGCTAATCCGGCCAAAACTTGAGTACTCTTCACCCATATGGAATCCCCACACCTTTTCACAAGTTAAAAGCCTTGAAAGAGTGCAACACTCTGCTTCCAGATTTGTTAAAAATGATTACAGACGGAACACAAATCCAGCAGATCTAATTACTGCCCTTGGATGGCCAACCCTCGAACGAAGGCGCATTATCAAACAAGCCACAACCTTCTACAAAATTCTAAACAACATTATTGAGATCACCCCCCCTCCAGGCCTACTAACTCGCTCTCGAACCCGTGGACAATACATAGCCCCAAAGTGTCGTATAAATGCAATGGTCTTTTCATTTTATCCCAGAACCATTCGCATATGGAATATGATTCCACCAAAAATTACCAACATAAAAAACCCAAAATCATTTCAAGAAGCTATTATGGAACTCCCTTTCACCACACCTCCTCACCTAAACTGCCTTTAAAACACAGTGCTCAGCGTAAACTTATCCATGGTGTGGGTATGGAGACTGTCTATGTGTGCATGTGGCAAGGCAGCGACAGTATCCATACACATAACCAACCTATTAAAAACTTTCGTTAAACATCCTATACATAAAATAAATAAAACTATCAGATAAAAACCATTTCAGCAACATTGATGATACTAGTCTTTTAATCGAATGTACCACCCACAGCGCATGCGCACAGTCCACCACAAACTCCTGCGTTAGCCCAAGTTTGGGCTGTTTGGAGTAAACCACTTGAGACTTGAGACTCTCGATAAGTCAACAGGTTTCCTTGTCTATACTTGCCATTTGGAGTTTTTGCTTTGGATGGCAATCTTGTTAAATCTAATTAAATCACTTCAGCGTATTCTAAATTGAAGCCTTTTTTAGTGTGGCCAGTTCTACCAACGAAGGATTTGCGATATAAACTAGCAACAATAGCCAACGTTGGTCCTGACGTATTTATACATAGGACAGTCACCATTAATAATAATAATAATTAACTTCTATAGCGCCTATATCTTCAGGAACCTGAGTTCAGAGACGCAACAAAATAGAATCATTAAGCATAATCGTGAACAGGGGCGCACAGAAGTCATTATCAGAACGAGAGACCACCGAAGATTTATGGCGGAAATGCAGTTTGGAATAAATATGTCTTGAGTTTTTTTCCGGAAGATAGCTATAGTTTTAGATGTTTTCAAAGTGAAAGGGAGTTCATTCCAGAACCTAGGCATAGCGACAGAGAAAGCATGTTTGCCCAAGTTAAGTTTTGTTTTAGGCACAATAAGTTGCTGTGAAATTGATGATCTGAGCTGCCTAGGCATATTTGAAAGATGCAGGAGACCAGCCAAGTAGGGTGGTTGTTGAATAGATAGAGCACGATATGTAAGAGTGGACAGCTTAAAATGAATTCGATAAGTAACAGGAAGCCAGTGTCTAAGTAATGGTGAAAACCGAGGCGCCCTGATAATCACACATGCCAGACAATTTTGCACTCGATGGAGTTTAGCCAAGTCTCTTTTAGCAATGTTAATTAGTAGTGGATTACAATAGTCAAGGCGGCCGCTGATATTGTTTTAGCAGTAGATATAGATATGTGACGCCGAATTCGACGGAGATCACGTATATTTGCGTTCGAAACTCGAAAACTGAAAAAGGCTAACAAAATTAATGACTTGCTGGACGGCCAGTGGCAAGATTGTAATCAAAGACAACCGCAACACGATCTGCAAAATAACAAGCTTCAAAGACATTCTCAAATATGCGTAGACTATATAACGCAGCGAGCGCTGTATGGACTCTGTGTATCGTGCCAGGGGCGGACTCAAAGACTTCAATAAAACTAGCCTTACAGAAAACTGCATCTTCGTCAATGAAGACCTCACACCAAGGCACGAGCTTCAAAGTCATTTTCAAATGTGCGTATACTATGCAAAACAACAACAATAATAATTCAGTGTCATGCCTTATTATCTGAATTTGCCTTCATTTATAATTATACAATGTAATTATATATATATATATATATATATATATATATATATATATATATATATATATATATATATATATATATATATATATATATATATATATATATATATATATATATATATATATATATATATATATATATATATATATATATATATATATATATATATGTGTGTGTGTGTGTGTGTATATATTTCATTTTCATTCATTCAAATCAAGTTGAACAGAATAATTGTGTGATGAATTTTTTACAAACCTAAGTTGTTCACTTTTATTATATTTATCTTCATTCATTTAAATCCCTTGCAGTGTTTAGACAAACATTGCACACCCAGTTGTCTAGGAATGCATCATATGGTCTAGTAATATTCTTCAGTATGTTATGTATGTGATGTAATGGTGATAAACCTAAATTGTCACCTTTAACTTTAATATATATATTTTTCATTTATGTTCATTTAAAGCTAAGGCAATGTTTGGATAAACATCGCATTCCCCATAATTATTGGGGCACATAATTTGGTTTAATTGTTTAGAATGTTTGGTACAATAATTTTCTCAATTTGTTATGTCTACGTTTTACATTTGTTCAACTTAAGATGTTACGTTTTTTTATATCTTATGTCGGTAATGTCATTTTATTTAACTTAAGTTGCTACCTTTCATTTTCGTTCATTTAAACACCATGCAGTGTTTATTCAAACATAGCACACCTCGTTGTGTGAGTTATGGCATGGTTATATCTTTTTATGCAGCCAGCAAAGCCACTAACGTTTTATCTGTTTCTGTTTCTTTTTGTTGCCTATGCGTACTGTTCAGACACATGTCCATCGTCATATTATTTTGTTTTGTTTGCGGAGCATCATCTAACAAATGATACTGACAAAAAAATTACACAAATACTCCAAACAACATAATGCTTTTTGCGATCACCTATACACTATTTACCCCTGTAACGCATACACCTTCATCATACATTGGATTAACATTCAACAAATATGCATATACTTGTCATTCATACCTCTTAAAGAGCTAATTAATGACAGAACACTTTGATCGCGTTTTTCTTTCACAATTGGGTTGAGTTAAAAACAACAATTTAATTAACATAATAGATCTTGATAACAATGAATTGCAAGTTATAAAACATTCTTCTTATTACGACATAGACCACTTCAAGATACTAGTGGCCAAAAAAGTAAATACTTTTCAGTACTCAGTTTAAATATTCAATCTGTAAATGCTAAAATTGATGAATTATCAGCATTCGTTAGTTCACTACAGGACATACATTATAAATTTAACGTGATTTGCCTACATGAATGCTGGATATCCAACCTGACCGATTTATCAAATATACAATTACCTGGGTATGACTGCATTGCGCAAGGAAAGAGCAGTAGTAAAAATGGAGGCTTAATAATATATGTAGATAACAGATTCCAATATGAAGTACAATTAAATATAAACACGTACGAATGCTGGGAGGGACTGATAATTAAGGTAACAGGGGGTGGATTATCAAAAGCAATTACTATTGGTAACATATCGAGTATGGTAAGAGAACATATTAGGCATTTTATTAATGAATTCACTACAGTAATCTTATCCATAGATAAATCGAACATAACTATTAACTTAGCCGGAGACTACAATCTTAATCTTAAGAAAAACAAAATTGCAATATGCAGCGTATTCTTTGATCTTTTGACATCCCATAGTCTATTTCCACAAATCACACTTCCAACAAGATTATCCCGCTCCAATGGTTCCCTGATTGATAATATATTCTGTAAATTTCAGAGTTCAACATCCACAGCTACATCTGGTATATTAATAAACAAATTATCAGATAACCTCCCTTGCTTTATTCTCTTAGAACTTTTTTTATTCAATCCACCAAATCCTAAATGGATTAAAATAAACACACAAAACATGAAAGCTATTCAAAATACAATAAATGATATTAGCGCATCCAATTTGTACAACAAACTAAACTAAAGTTTGACCACAGACCCTAATTAAAGTTACAATATTATATATGAAGTAATTGAAAATGCCAAGAATAATCATACGTTTAGCAAATTAGTGAAATTTGATAAATATAAACATATAAAATCCAAATGGATCACTATGGGTCTAGTAAAATCCATAAAATTTCGAGATCACGGGAATACGAAATAATGTGTATAAACTTAAAAACACATAATACTATACTAAAGAGAAGCATACGTGCATCCAAACAACATTATTTTGCGTCCACCTTCGCTAAATATAAATCTGACATCAGAAATACATGGAAAACTATAAAAGAAATTATTCAAGAAAAAACAACAACAAATATTTTCCCAAATCTTTCAATATAAATAACAAAGAAACTACAAACACACTAGAGATAGCCAATGCATTTAATGTTTTTACAAACATCGGTACCAATCTTGTCAATAATATAACCTACTCGGGACTACCTCAAAGAAAATTTTAACTGTAAATTCGCACTTAATAACGTTGACGAACTAATTGTACAAAAAACAATAGACAATCTTTCGTCTAAAAATAGTACAGGGATTGATGGCATTTCAACTAATTTGCTTAAACAAATTGCACCAAAAATAATAAAATCTTTAACGCTATTTATAAATCAAGTTTTTCGCATGGGGATATTCCCCGAAAAATTAAAGGTGGTCAAAGTCACTCCACTGTTTAAAAAGGGCGACCCGACAATAATTAACAACTACAGACCAATTTCCCTTCTACCAGCCATATCAAAAGTATTGGAAAAAATCATGGGCAATCAACTATCCTCCTATTTCGAAAGTAAAAAACTTAAAAAAAAAATCAATATGGCTTCCGCTCTGGTCACTTGACTGAATTCGCAGCCTTAGAACTGATAGACAGAATAACAACCAAATTGAATAATAATGAGGTACCGTTCAGTATATTCCTTAATCTCTCTAAAGCAATTGATACTTTAGACCATAACACATTACTATGTAAATTAAACCATTATGGTATTGAAGGGGTACCTCTGAAACTATATGAAAGCTATTTATCAAACAGAACACAATATGTAGAATTTGCTGATGTAAAATCAGAAACCTTATCAATAGCAACTGGTGTACCCCAGGGCTCCATTCTTAGACCAATTCTCTTTATTATTTATATAAATGATTTTTCACAAGCCAGCCAAATTTTCAACTTCATATCCTATGCAGATGATACCACTTTGTTAAGTACAATGAGCAATTTCACAAATGCACATAATGATGATGCTGATATACTAATAAATGAAGAACTCTACAAAATAAATAAACTTTCCCTTAACGTTACCAAATCCAAATTCATGGTTTTCCACATGCCAAAAAAAATTCAAAACACCTGTTCCTAAAATAAATAATATAATAATAACAAAGGTTGACGATTTTAATTTCTTGGGATTAACTTTGGATACCCAACTAAATTGGAAAAAACACTCCGAAAATATATCAAACAAATGTTTTAGAATAATCGGTACACTAAATAGGCTTAAACTAGTACTGCCTATGAGAATTAAAATTATATATAACATGTTATTAGTACCACATATAAACTATTGTTTAATGACTTGGGGGTTCCAATGTCAAAGAATTAATCAACTTCAGAAAAGGGCTATACGAATAATACCGTTGAGTAATTTCAATTCATATACTGACCCGCTATTTAAAAAATTAAACTTACTAAAAGTGAATGATATGCTAGCCCTTCAAAAATTTAAATTTTATAATAAATTTATACATAATAAATTACCAACATACCTACAACATTGGCAGATATCAACAAACTCCAAGATACATGGTTATAATACACGCAACCAAAATAAAATTCACATTTATGGTACAAAGCATACTTTTGCAAAAAAAAGTCTTAAATACAGTTTACCAAATACTATCAACAATACCTCTCAAAGTGTGAAAGACAAATTTTATACACACAGTTTACAGGGTTTCATAAATTATGCAAAGTATCATATCATTCAAAATTATAAAAACACGTGCACAATCATCAACTGTTATACCTGTACATACATGCGCAATCAACTTCAATGATGTTAGCTACACTCAAACACTATAAATACATTTTCACTTTCTCACCTCACTACATGCTATGACTATGACATACACCACAGCAGCATAATAAAACAACAATCCAGGTTTTCATTGACGGTGGACTTTACTACATTTTAATGTTAATAACTTTATATCTATATTGCTTTCCTCAGAAACTAAAATAAAAGAATACGATGGGTGGCTCCTATGGTAGCAACTTTTAATAAGTCTTTGTGGGAGTCTCCATAATCCTCTGCGTATACAGTAATATTTTATTACATACAATTATATGATATATTATTATTATTTAATGCGTATACATTTTGGATCTAATAAATTACTCACTTACTTACTTACTTACTTACTTACTATATGACAGAAACAGGATTTACATACTTGAGAAATATGCTGGCGAAAGTTGAAATCACTATCAAAGACAACACCTAGATTACGAACAGTATCTGATGGGAATGTATCATTGCCAAGCAGTTTAACTGGAAAATGGCTGATGACGACCCTATTTCGTTGTTGCTTAGTGTCAGTAATAATAAGGTCTGTTTTACCTGGATTAAGCTTTAAACCCGCAGCACACTAGCAGATTTTTCATTGGGGGACAAATAATCTTCAGTTGTCGGCTAGTGTGCTGCGAATTCCGACAAGATCGGGGCTTGTCGGATAATATCTGACAGTGCAGATCCCAGGACGTATTGACAGGCTTTGTCGGCTAGCGTGCTGCAGACTCCGACAAATTGTCGGGGCTCGCGCGATTAGTGACCAATAGGAAGCGTGACTGCAGACGTCATTGCAAACATGGCGGCCCCCAGTGTCACGACCACGATGACAAATAGGATTACGCCTCAGTTAAACTTCCTGGTGTATTACACATGAATGTAGGGCACAGTAATTTTAGATGTGTCATTTAAAAAAATCAATTCATCTGACATAACTGCATATGAGCAGGCACATTTGCAAGTTTGCATGTTGACAGTGTAACAGTGGATTTTTAGATGATTTCAGTAGGCGGAAGGATTTCATCATCATCAGACAAACTACTAAATTACTTAATGCTTGTTCAAACATTAAGTGAAGTAAAAATCGAAATGCTGAATAATCACGATTTTTACCTTGGTGAAATTTCGTATCTTTGTCATGTGATCGGTGAGAGGATTGAAGTCACGCCCATGATCAGCATTGACTCGCACCATTTTTATCATTTTGGATATCCATTATTTTGATCCTTACCAAATCTAACGACTGTCATAAATTCTTTTGATGATTAAAAAAAAGTATGCAATTTTTATTAAACAGACTGTGCACATTACTTAAACTAGTCACATCTGAACATAAATGAACCGGATTCGCGACGGGCTGAACCATTTGAGGAAGCAGCTTTAAAGTCGAAACAGATTATTGTGCATTTGACTGTGAATGGGATATGTAAACATGTGTGTCATCAGCTTACAGGTGATGACCGAGATTATGATTAGTAATGACTTGGCTGAGAGATGTAGTATATAAGCTAGACAGAACACGTCCAAGGACGGATCCTTGCAGCACTCCGAATAGAAGGTGTTGTGGGCAAGATGGTGTACCAGATATGTTAATGCTTTGGTATCTGTGTGAAAAACATGATTTGAACCGTGCCAGAAATGCCATAGTCATAGTCATTATCATTAATGACAAAATTCAGTTGAATGCGAGCAATCTTATATGTGAAGTATGTTGAAAAAGAACTACACGATATATCCAATGAAGAGTGTTCATGTAATGTTTTTAATTTCTGCCAATGTAGAATTGTGTTTACGTATTTCCACATCTGGCGAGGGTTTTCAGAATTTGTTGAGATAAAATTTGTATAGTAATCGGACTTTGCTTTTGACATCATGTAATATGTAGCTGTTTAGTATAACATGATGGAGTGAAGAACGAGTTCGTCGCCAAATTCTTTCAAGATATCGACGATGATGTTTTGCTACAACTATTTCTAGTGACATCCATGGCGATGGAGGGCGAACTTATACACTTTTAGTTTGTTTAGGGGCATGTTTATCCAGGAGTTTATTTAATGTGTCATTGTACTGATTAACAAGTTTGCATAATGTAGATTTAGGTTGGATCAATAGATCGGAATTTGCAAGATCATCATTAAGGGTATTTATGTTAATTTAATTTATTGGTCGAAATGTGATAATTTTTTTTACTTGCAACCACAAATCAATAATGACACAATGGTGTTCTGATAAACCACCAGTAGGAAATATTATCTTGGTGTTAATGCAAGCAGATCTAGTAATAAACAAGTTGAGCCAACGACCTTGTACATGAATAGGAAATGAAATGTGTTGGTGTAATGCATATGTTTGAAGGACATCCATGAATGATCTAGTATTTAGACTTGGTAAATCAAGGTGGATATTGAAATCTCCAAACATGTAAAGGTCTTCTTGGAATTGTAACATGGTTTCAAGGAAATCTGGAAAGTCATAAAAAAATTATTTGTGCTTGGTGGAGGAAGGTATATGCATATAAAATTAGCAGATATGGATAAATGTTTTATAACAATACATATTACCTCAAAGCTTTGGTATTGAGGTGTATGAATAATTTCTACTTTATATGTTTCAGGTACAAGAAATATAACTCCACCACCCCTTCCTGAATGGCGGGGGTGATGGTATAGGCACAAACCATATGGACAAATGTCAGCAAGACAGGCTGATAGCCATGTCTCTGTCAAAACTAAAATATCTATGTGTTTAGATAACATTAGTATTCAAAACTCACGTATGGCGAAATTGGTTTGTTATACACCCGAGCCAACAAGATTGATACTTGCATTGATTCCGTCGTCGGTTCCACCAAGGTCTACACTTACTACATGCAACAGAACAAACAAAATAGGCTCAAACTCACCAGTTGGGTGTGTTTTGGCGACAACGTGGAAAGTCTGGCGGATTTTGTTGACGGTTTTTTTCGGTATCCACGAACAACGCCAGTCTTTGGACGGCTCCGGAAAGTAGTTGAACTCAATGGCAGGCACTAGGTCAATGGAGTAGGGTATTTTATCATAGCTCTTGTACTCCAGGGTAACAGCTGGACTAGCACCGCTGTAGCTCACCGCTGTAGGAAAGTGGCACCATATAATAGCAATAATAATAACAACAATAAATCATTTGTAATCATAAGATTGAATAAACAATATATTAAGTAGGCCCTACAAGAAAATGATATGCATATAGGCACAATTTTTCATACAAAAACTTCAATTGATCATAAATTCAATGATCATAATACATAAGGATTAAACAATCAAAGGTACACACTAAAATCGTTAGTATCAAGTATAATGATTAAATATGATTTATTACAAAGTTTCTGCATGCGCATACATGAATAACGGCTACTGATTAAACAGGCACCATTTGATAAAACAGTTTTGCCCTATGTTCCACCTTTGATAAAGGGAAGCGCTGTATTGTTGGTTACCTGAACACCTTTGGCATGAGCATAGGCCTACATGGATTTTGATACAGCGGAGTTATATTCCAAAGACAACGACGTAATAGGCTTACTGACCACAAGTGCTACATAACGTCAAGATGTGATGCGGTCATGATACAATAGATAACTCAAACCATACCCTTTCAGTCATGTTGTTTGATTGTTATTAAGCATAATCAACCAAGACATAAACGTGTTGGCTGGTATTGTTCAAATAGGTAAACTGTAGCGCTGTATCCCCTGGTCATTTCACCAATGCCACAAATCTGATTCACACTCACTCAAATGCCTTTGTACCGAAGTACGTCCATCTTCAAGCCTTCCAAGTTCACGCAAACTTTCGTCGACTCTGTCTTGGAAGTATCTGAGGAAGGCCATAGGACATAACCAGCCGTCGTCGCCAACAAGTACTGACGGCACTTGACCTGGTTTTGGTTTCAGTGCACAGTACATTCGTGAAACACCGTGTTCTGGATTGTAGTTGATATCACAATCTATCTTGCAAGTGAACATCAAGTCAAACTCATCCGCTCTGTCGATCTGTAATGGATGATGACAACAACACACTGGATACTGTCGAGGTGTTCGTGCGAAGTGCGTGTTATATGGTGCAACCAGAATGTTATAACAGTGCATGCAAACGGCAGTGCCAGGTGTGTACATGTAACGTTGTTTGCGACAACTGAACATATAACGCAATTAGTTCATTCATCGGGAAATCCGTTCAGTGTGACTGACCATCGAAAGGTCTTTAACGGTCAAACTGGCTGTATTCTGTATTAAATGTTATATTATTAGTTAATACTGATTTTCTTTCTTCTTTCCGAAAAATAGTATAGAATTGTTACTCAACTAAAATTAACTATTTTGTACTACGTCCTAGGATCTCATATTAGTAACAGGGGCTTAACCAGATTTTTTTATTGAGGGACATTTTTTTAACGCTAGCTATGATGGAAACGGTGTTTCAGAAACATACATTCACCAAGATTGTTACTTAAACTAAAAGCCCATGGTATAGGCAATGATGTAATCAACTGGATAGAAAAGTGGCTTACACACAGAAGATAGAGAGTAATAGTAGATGGTGAGATTTCAAACTGGAAATCTGTTCTGAGTGGGGTACCACAGGGATCAGTATTAAGCCCTATACTGTTTTTAATATATATAAATTATTTGGAAGATGACATATCTAGCAAAGTACTCAAATTTGCAGATGACACAAAAGTATTCAGAAAGGTTACTAATGATACAGATAAACAAAGTTTACAGGATGATCTAGATAAATTAGTTAAATGGTCAGAAAAATGGCAAATGTTATTCAATTTTGGGAAGTGTAAATGCATACACATAGGACATGGAAACACGGACGAAGAATATAAAATGGGGGATGTTATACTAGGTAGAACCACACAAGAAAAGGACTTAGGTGTAACATTTAGTGCTGACATGAAAGTTTCAGAGCTGCTTCGAAAGGAAATCAAATTCTAGGGCTAATTAGGAGAACAATCACTTATAAGGAGAAACAGCTAATTGTACCCCTGTACAAAGCAATAGTTAGACCACATTTGGAATATTGTATACAAGCATGGAGGCCATATCGAAAGAAGGACATAGACCTTAGTTATGAAAGTCGCTTATTACAATGTGGTTTGACAACACTAAAGACCAGGAGACTAAGAGGAGACCAAATAGAAGTGTTTAAAATAGTGAACGGTTATGAGGATGTTGATAGGAGTATGTTCTTCAAACTTAAAAAAGGCAGTAGAACCAGAGGATACAAAGCAGCATTAGTTAAGGAACAGTGTAGGTTGGACATGAGAAAGTACTCTTTCTCAAAGAGGGTGATAAACGAATGGACCAAACTACCAAACGATTGTGTTAATGCTAGTAGTGTGAATATGTTTAAAAATAGAATTGACAGATATATGATAAGAGTGGGCTACACAGATGATAAAATTTGGCTTCCTTGTCCACTTGCCATCTGGAACTTGTTGTTTGGGATGGCAATCTTGTTAAATCAAAATCTTGTTAAAGTACTGCACTTTGCCACCAGGTAGTTATATACCTCTATTTTTGCACTGGCAGGCAACGTTTTAGTGGGGATGGATCGTTATTATTACCAATATCACCTATGTAAAAAATACTGCCCCTCCTCAACCCTCTAAATATGTCGTTGATTAGTAACCCACAAAGTAGAGCTTACAGTTCTCACAACTCAAGTGAAATCTAGTAGAGATAATTACTGACACCGGCACAGAGCTCTGCCTCTTGCACTTCCAGCAATAACTCGCGGAAAGATAATAAAATGTCGATCTACTCACCTTTAGAATTTCGTAATACGAGCCAGAGCTGAGGGCTTTCCACCTCAAGAATGAGCCGTCTTCGCTGGCGTTCAGCTTGGTAAACATGATAGCTTTTATTTTATCAATTGTGTCTTTCACCAAACTATCTGGCTGTCTTATATTGACCTTTGCTTTGCGTAGCCGTTTATCAAGCTCACCTTCGATGACGTCCTGATGATATCCGTCGCTGTCTTTACTACCAAATTTCTTCACTTTGCAATTGCGCAGGTGCACATCGAGACGTCTGAATGGCTCTTTACAGTAATGACACTGTCCCGTTTCGTTGGAAGAATACTCTTTCCGATGACAACCGCCACTTTCTTCATCAATTTTCTTCATTTTGCAGTGGTGCAGATGTTCACTCAGACATCTGACGGCCTTCCCACAATGAGGACATTGTTCCATTTCATTGGATTGCTCCTTCGGACGGCAATCATCATTTTCCACAACGACTTTCTTCATTTTGCAGTAGGGCAGATGTTTGTCGAGACGTTTGAATGAAACCGCACAGTAAGGACATTGTTCCTTTTGGTTTGAATCATCTTCCCGGCGACAATCGTCACTTTCTTCATCAGCTTTCTTCATTTTGCAGTTGCGTAAATGGACATCCAAACGTTTGAACGACACCTCGCAGTGAGGACATTGCTCCATTTCTTTAGAATCCTCTTTCTGACGAAAATCGTCACTTTCTTCATCAGCTTTCTTCATTTTGCAGTTGCGTAAATGGACATCCAAACGTTTGAACGACACCTCGCAGTGAGGACATTGCTCCATTTCTTTAGAATCCTCTTTCTGACAACAATCGTCACTTTCTTCATCAGCTTTCTTCATTTTGCAGTTGCGTAAATGGACATCCAAACGTTTGAATGACACCTCGCAGTGAGGACATGGCTCCATTTCTTTAGAATCTTACTCCATCCACTTGTTCTTTGTTGTCAACGGGGCAATTGTTGTTCATTTCCAGTCTTGTTTTGAGAATATCATTTGCACGTTGGTTAAATTTATAATTCTGAAAGACGAAATAAATATATGTTGAGTAATAAGGTTTCAATACGAAAACCGTGCATTACATTGAGATTAATGCTCCATTGAATGGGGGGGGGGGCATTTCGTAAGCAGAACAAAGAAGAAACACCAAGCTTCCATAGCAGATGATAACTGTTGTGCATATCTTGAACTAAAGTGTACTACTATTTGCCAATGCGGGGTATGTGTAAATGTAAGCCCACTTACTGACCATTATGCTGAGTATGACGCAGAACAAGATGAGGATTACGATACAGTAAAGGGTTAAAAACATATAGGGAATATTGGTAATGCTCCTAGTAACCACGTTCAGCTGATGCGAATGATTTACGTAAACAATTGAACCTTTGTTTTGGTCTGTGGTATGATTTATGTAAATAATGAATAAATGTGTGTGCAACATCTAACAAAATGCTTATGCTTATGTAGGCTGTGGGTGGTAAGCTTATGCCTAAATTAAGAATAGACCACTGTAAGGCAAATTTGAAGATAGGATTGCGTTTATTACAGTTTAACTACTAAAATTATACAAAACCAAGTTTCTCAGTCCTTGCACAATTTGCACTACTGATCTAACTTCGGTACCTCGTCAAAGTATAAAATGTCAACCAAAAGTTCAAAATACAACCAAAAGCAACAGCGTTAAGAACAACAATAAAAGTTGAAAGAACAGATGACATTGAACACAATAACAAAGACGACTTAAAAGATGTCTTAAAAGACAACTGGCCACAATCAGGAGTGGGCCAGGACTTGCGTTCGCCTGTACAAATACAAACCAAACCAGTAAGCTATTTGCATATCATAGTGTCCAGTGTAAGATGACACATCAACATCTGTTAAATACCATAGTTCCAACACATTGGTGTTGTTCACAATATTGTATGTAAAATACCTGTTATCTTATTCAGTACTAATATATAATCATACTTGTCGGTATTAATGTAATACTAGTACTCTACATGTAAAACACCCTTAATATAATAAATTCAACAGTCAACAATGTTGTCAATTTCACATGTGCATGCCCTGACTAGCCTAGCTGTCATTCCACTGTTGTTTACAAGCAAGTCTTGGACACTGCTCAACTTACATGTCTCTAGGGAATACTCAAGATCAGCCCTCTCCCAGCCACCTCCAATTAATCAATGTAACTTCAAAGGGAGAGAGGGCACCAGACTGATCCTGGCTTAACTGTAGGGACAGTTACATAATACCTATATACATGCACAATTTATGCTTGCACCATGTCTATCACATCTTATAACATATTAACTAAACAGTAGCACCACTAAACATGATCAAAACTTAACTTTCTAAAGGGATCTGTACATTTACAAGCTACTGACTGGAAGTGGTCAAAATCTCATTAAGCCCTGTTGGGCATTCTTCCCTAAGGTCCAATGACCACTTATTCCTGATCTTCCACACATTAGTAATCAAAGTCACCACTAAGTAATTATAACTGATAAAGTAAATGCCTTGACATAAACAGATGGACAATTCTCTATCACACAGTATGATACAATTATAAATTGAAAACATTGCTTAATAAGGTAGAAAACATCATTTAGGGACTTACCAAAACATAGTTGTCATTAACTGTAGAATCACGCCTGGCCCACTGGGGCAGGGCCCCTTCCACTGACCACACGTGACCCCTGTCTCTAGGGTAAAATGTATGTTTAAACAACTGAATTATTAGTAATAAGACCAACTACCTACACAGTAAATACAACTAATTACAGGACAAATAATCATAGCAATAATAGTTCACTAACTATATTCTCTAAATTACATTACATTACCCTGGGTGCTGCCATCATGTGGTGGGTAACTAAACTACTCGAACCGACAAGTGACTATGTCACACTTATTTAACTTAATACTACATAATTGAGTTAAAATGGGAATTTTGACAGAGGTATGTCAACTCTGACCCACGTAAGTGCAACACTCGGGACACATTTCATAGCCAGCTCTGTTCATTAGATCATAAGCTTTAAATAAATTTATACCAACCACGATGCCATAGTATAAGATATAACAAATTTACGTTTTGGTCCCATAATAAATGTCTCATTAATGAGCAATATTTTAGGAGGACCAATTTTGCTTATCATTTATGGTGTTATGGCTAATAGTTTTATAAAAGATTTCATGTTGTCCCAATGACTGGACTGTGGAACTCTAGAGTGGAAGCTATTTCAACCCAACGACCCAGAGTCTAAAACAGTCATCAAGCATCAGCACATGAGAGACATTTAACCAAATTTTATAATTAGAAGGTATATGTGACATATAACCGAACTGTCGAATTGACAGGGTTTATGTAAATCGCCTCTTTTTTGACAAGCGGGATGTAATGTTTTAGCCTAGATAATGTTCGGAGTGATCGGAGTGACACCTGCAGTTCGGAGTGACACCCGCAGTTCGCAGTGACCCCTCTTGGACGACCTAATAAAATACTTGTCTACATTCCTCGCTATAGAAGCCTGTACCTCGCTATAGAAGCCTCGTCTCATCATGACTCATACAAATCATATCTTGTGACATAATCATCGTCCATCGGCACCTAACACATACAGTATTATAACAACGCATGCCCTCTTATAGTCAGGGTGGGCCTTACCAATGCATGTTTGCTTTTTAATAGGCGTACTTGAATGAGTCACTGGAAGCAAACCGGAAGCAAACGACGAACACTTTTCGCCTTAGCTTCAGTCAGACATAAATAGTACACCCGTTAGTAAAACAAGACAGCTAGCCTTTGTCAGTTGACACATGATGCAGTGATGCAGGCATTCATGCTGCTGCAAGGCAAGAACACACTGGAGGCACAGTGTTCATACTGTACAACACCCAGTCTTCATCATATATCCATAGATATACAGTACTAATAATTAAGAGATTATTACTATATATCTATGATATATCACACCAGGATCTACCGAATAACTTAAATTACTGAGTGTAGTAGATGTACAATGGGTTAAAATACATGTCTCTCACTAATGTGACTGTTAAATAACCATAATAATATGTAGGCTGCGGGTGGCAAGCTTATGTCTCAATTACGAATAGACCACTGTAAGACAAGTTTGTAAGATACAATTGCATTTATTACAGCTTACTAACTAAACTGATAAACTAAACTTACTACTAAAATGATACAAAACTAAGTTTCTCAGTCATTGCACAATTTACACTCCTGATCTAACTCCATTACCACATCAAGGAGTGAGCCTGTACAAATACAAACAGAACAAGTAAACTATTTGCATATCATAGCATCCAGTGTAAGATAAGATGATACATAAATATCTATTAAATATCACAGTTCCAACACATTGGTGCTGTTCACAATATTGTAATTTGTTAATAAGTAATGTAAAACATTAAAAGTTAACGTAAAACTAGTAATTTACATGTATAAACCACCCCTAATAGGTATATTACAATCCGCTAGGTGCGCTGCGGAAAATTCGGACGTAGAAATTGACCCAGAATATGTGACCGCCATCTTAGGCTCCGCCTGGTTTTGATGGTCATGCAGATTTGCATCATAACATTATGCAAATGAACGTGTGACCTTAACTGATACATATATCAACCAATGGAAGACTGACGAAGCATGTGGAATTTTCGCGGGCGTTCCTGGACTGACTTTGACAGAGGTAAGCTCGTGTTAACTTTTGCCTTGTGAATAGTAGTTAAAAATAATGGTAAATAATCATCGAACAACTTTAGCATGTTGATAAATGAAATCTGCAATATTTCAGCTTTATAATGATGTGCGTATTATGAATGTGAGTTTTTTCGCCCGAGTACAGCGTCGTTCGGAAAATTAGCTATTCGCGCGCTGTTTAGCGTTTAAAAGTGCGTTTGTGTTGTTGACATCGCTCCGCGGCGAAGTCATTTTCCGCGATTCAAAGTCCACGCAATCGAAGTGTTTGCAACCAATTGCGGCTAGATTTAGTGGGAGCAAGTAATTATAGATATATCAATGTTGCATGGCATTAATAATCATTAAGATTGCTCTTGTTAAAATGTTATATTTTCACAATTTAAATGCTGTATTCGTAACTTCCGGTTTGTGCGTGACTTGGCACAGTTTTGACGGTCTGACGTCGTGATATTTCAGCATTTAAATCCACGCCATCTGCACTTTTACAATTATGTGCTGATAATTTTGAATGTATACAATCAATAAGATGTCTATTATTTTTGGTTTCCTTCCTTTATATTACATTTAAAACAGAAATAAATTAAGAAAATGAGAGTTTTGTTAAGCAATTACTTGATGTACGACGTGCATATATTATATATTTTTTATTCTTTCTACGCGTACTTTTAATGCACAACATGTGTATGTATGTATGTGTATGTATATGTATATTATATGTGTGTGTAATATAATATTCTTTATTTTATTTTCTAGGATTCCACAATACATTTGAAGATTAAAAGGATAACACACACACATCAAAAGACAGACAAAGACTATGTGAAAATGTTG